>JAVKPL010012231.1:0-58769 GCA_032173675.1 Gastrolobium villosum | reverse complement strand
AATATTTTATTTATTTATTTATTTATTGTAAAAGTTAGATAATTTAACCTAATATTTAATATTTATTTGTTGTCATGAATTTTTATAATGTGTGTTCTTGTTAAAAAATCTGTTGTAGAATTTTAACAATTTGGACCCAAACTATAAAATATTGTTTAATGAATGAGATATTTCATTTTTATTTTAAATTTAATTTTGAACCTGGTAGGCCTAAAAAGCCTCATAGGCCATGTAGGCTTTTTATTTTTTAATAACAGGGCAGGCTTGGCCTTTAAATTAAGCCTTTGATAGGCTTATAGGCCAGATAGGCTCAGCATTTTTGTGTGTAGGCCTAGGCCATAAAGGCCAAAGCCTGGCCCGGCCTGGCCTAATTACACCCCTATATCTGCTGAGGTGGACTGACTATTGAAATTTATGAGCACTCTATCCAATGAAAATTAGCGGTCTAAAAGTGAGCTTCAATAGGCATGAGAAGAACAGATGGAACTAAAAGAAAGGAAAGAGACCTTGAGTCTACAGATGGAAAAATAGTCCAACCCGCCAAAAATGGGACGGGACGGATTGACCCGCCATTGATGAGTGGGTCGAAAATATCTCCAACCCACCCGTCATCATCTCTAAAGATGATCTTGGAAGATTTGTAAATGGCATTGCAGGATCTGACGTCATTTCCTACATCATGCTCTTATTTTCAGAACACTGAAAGTCTGAAACAACTAACCCCAAAACTCACCTAATGATCCAAATAATGAAGACCACGATAATTACGATAATCATGATGCCCTTCTTCCTAATTATTGAGACAAATATTTTTAAATATATACTAACATCATTTTTCTTTTAATATAAATATTTGGCAAAAGCACCGTAGTGCTAATATATAGCAAAAATTTCTCCTGTTCAAAGCACATGTAGAAAGCATTTCCAGACTAGAGCAGTCAGTCCCATCACTTTTATTGCCACGTTCAGTCCCGTCAGTAATGTTGACGGGACTTCTTTCCACATCAACAATCCGGACCAGTGTCATGCCACGTGGCAATTTTTGGTCGACTCGTGGCAACAATTGTGACGGTACTTAGGTTGCATATTGCGTCATAATTTTTTATAGTACTTAAAGCCATTCTTAGGAACCACACTAACGGGACCCAAAACCATAAAGTGACGGTACACAGAAAAAGAACAAATAAAAGAGAAAGTAAATACTTAGAGAATCTGAAATAGGTTCGCACGTGAAGAAAAAGTAAAGCAAAGTACCAC
Organism: Gastrolobium villosum; assembly: GCA_032173675.1. Classification (NCBI taxonomy): domain Eukaryota; kingdom Viridiplantae; phylum Streptophyta; class Magnoliopsida; order Fabales; family Fabaceae; genus Gastrolobium; species Gastrolobium villosum. The sequence goes on along the minus strand of JAVKPL010012231.1, from coordinate 57,512 downwards.
TTGGAATCCAAAATAGTTTCACCCGTGAATAAAAAGGAGAGAAACCCATGAATAATAAGGAGAATTATAATGACAAGCGTGGTGGTAAAATAGTAAAGACATATATGAGTTTTTCTATCAGACCTATGAAACCCACATTTTGTATATATATACCTCCTTAGTCGTCCATTGCATTCTTCAGAACAGCTTGTGTTCATCTGTATTTTTTTACTCTGTGTTTGTAATCATTATTTTCTTATTCTAAGTTCACATCTTAACTTGTACTTTATTTGCATAAAAACACTATTGGAATGGATCAATTTCGTGCGTTCATATACTATAATGGTAGTAAAGTATAGGTGCAGGTGGTTTAAGCTTCGAAGGGGGAAAAGAGCAGTGATATTATCCGAGGCATGCCAGTTGTGGATCTATATGGGAAGATTCTTCAAAAGTTAATGCTGCAACAAAATTAGGTAATATCTTCATTTACGGGTAGAGTCCCGTATGGAAATCGCAAATATGCAGTATTGAAATATCTGATGATGAGGATGTAGATGTTTTCCTTACAATACTCGTCAAAAACAATACGTCTCAATTTCTTGAGTTATACGTTATTGAGACATCAGAGGATCTATTAATACCGATTTATGGACTGGATCTTAATAGTCAGTCACAATATGTATTGTTGTCGGTTCCGCAGCCCACATAATCAACCGTTGCACATGGAGAAGAAAACAATTATATGGTAGATGTTGAACCTGACATGGAAGAAGTAGAGGAAGATGAAGATACTTTGTTGGCAAATGACCATGATTAGAATGATAGCGATGCAGGTGATGAACATCTATGTAGCACCGATACCGACACGGGACACGTGACACAATACAACATGACACTCCGACACATTAATTCTAAAAAATGTTAGATTTCGACACGTTAGGACACGTTTTGATATTAAATAATATTTTTAATTTATGTATTTTATATTATATTTAATATTCAATAATTTAAAAATAAATTAATCTAAACTTAATATTCATATATTTTGCAAAGAAACATAAGATATCCCAAATATTTATATTAAACTCAATAAAATGGTAATCGTAATCCAAAAAATCTAATAGTTTGAACTAAAAACTCAATGCAACGCAACCTTTAATTTATTTATTTTTTGAATTTCTATAATGCGTGTTGGAGTGTCGGGGAGTGTCCGAGAGTGTCGGACATGGCACGTCAGGATTTTTGAAGTGTTGGTGCTTCATAGATGAACATCATCATAATCCCGTGGTATGCGAGTCTAGTATCCCTATGTCCAATATCGTAGTTTTTCCACCACCATCATGTATGCGAGTCTAGTGAGTTGTGTTAATAATTTTTAATTTTTTATTAGTTACCACATTATCGCGTATACCCTATTATGTCTGTATATGCAGATGTGACACCATTTTGGAACGCCATTCCACACTATGAGGCTGTTAATTGTGATTATCCGAACAAAGACATCCTGAATGTGGAAGGATTAGGTAATTATATTCATTATTTAGCCTAAACACTAATTACAATTACTAAGTAATTACTTCATTACTAATTAATTTTTTTAGTAAATGGTTTTCTATCCCAGGGTTAATATTGAATTAAAATAATAATTATATACTAATTATAATTGTCACATTATTATTTAAGTTCTACTTCATTATTTTCTATCATAGGGCCTAAATTATAATTAATGTTTAATCATTTCTATACTAATTCAATGTTTCATAATTCAGTTTACCAATAATTTTTTTTCATAAATTATATTCATTATTTAGCCTAAACACTAATAATAATTACTAAGTAATAATTTCATTACTAATTAATTTTTTTAGTAAATGGTTTTCTATCCTAGGTTTAATATTTAATTAAAATAATAATTTGATACTAATTATAATTGTCACATTATTATTTAATTACTACTTCATTATTTTCTTAATATATTTTCTATCATAGGCTTTCTATAATTATAATTTTTATTTACTTAAAACACTAATTAAAATTATTATTTAACTATTGCATTACTAATTAATTACCTAACTAACTACTTTTTATACTAAGGTACCCTAATTTATATCTAACATTTAATTAAAACATTAATTATATATTAACTACAATTTTTACTATTTACCAATTTAATTATTACTTTATATAATATAATTTCTATCTTACGGTATAATTATTATTTAATTAAAAATACATTGCATACTAGGAATTTATTAAAAGAAACTTTACCCTAGGGTTTTTATTACATTCTAAAATAGGGTTTTTATTACATTCCACAATAGGGTTTTTATTCATATCAAATAATGTCATAACTAATAACTACATTAAATAACAAAATTTAAAAGACAATTAAAATAAATAAATAAAAAGTTACTAACGATTATGTGGCAATATGGGTTGAACCCGACGGGTCAACCCGCCAAATTGGGGCGGGTTTGGTTATACTTTTCAACCCACCAATCCACCTCAACCTGCCCCACTTAGTAGTGGGGTAAAACGGGTTGACGGAGGGGCAGGGCGGGTTGGCCCGCAGGTCAAGTTCTTTTTTTTTTTTTTTTCTAATAGATAATATTTTATTTGTCTTTAAGCTTTTGTGATGTGAAAAAATTTTATCTTAGTATTTCCCTAGAAAAAATAAGAAGAAACTTTTTATTTATGACAAAGGTTATCCATATATAGAGGCAAAAATAAGTTACTAAAAAATATCTGACCGAATATTAATATACATTTAGACTTAAGATTGGAAAAAAATAAAAGGATTGTGAAATGAAAATAAATAATAATATAAAATTAATAAAATATAATTTATCTTTAATTTTTAATTTTTTTATTTTTTAGGCGGGTTGACCCGCCAACCCACCACAAAACGGGGTGGGTTGAAATCTTCAACCATATTAAAATGCGGGGCGGGGCGGGCCAACCCGTTTTTGGTGGGTTAGCAGCTGGGCGGGGCGGGCCAACCCGTTTTTGGTGGGTTGGCAGCGGGGCGGGCGGGCCAACCCATTTTGCCACCTCTACTAACGATAGGGGTACCTGGGCAGCTGCAGGGGCGAAGAAGAGAGGCAAATTTTTCAGAGAGAGGGGGAGGGGATTTTAGAGAGAAGGAAGAGGAAAAATGTAGATAGAGAAGGAAATTTTTTTAGAGAAAGGAGGCAAGAAACGGAAATGCAAAGGGAGGACCAGGTGGTGTGGGAATATAGGATGACTGTGGTCAATACAATTGACGCGTCTGACCTGGTGGTGCCATTACATGACGTGATGTGATTACGTGGCACGGGGGGGGGGGGGGGGGGGTGCCGTCACAATTGTGACATGACTCAACCAAATATTACCACATGGCATGACACTGTTCCGGATTGCTGACATGGAAAGAAGTCCTGTCAACAATACTGACGGGACTAAACGTGGCAATATAAGTGATGGAACTGATTGCTCTGGTCTAGAAATACTTTCCACATGTGCTTTGAACAGGATTTTTTTTTGCTATATATTAGCACTACGGTGCTTTTGCCATAAATATTTGGATTGTTATTTGATACAATTGTATTGTCGAACCAATTAATTGGTCTTAGTATGTTGTTTATGATAATTTCAGGTATTTGCAAACACGTCTCCTAATGATTATACCACATTATTTGCTTCCCGTACTCATGTCTTTCATAAAGGTTTGAATGAACCAAACATCACATTAATGTGAGACTGAAAAACAATTGAGGACAATTCCTTACTGATACTTGATGAGCACCATGCACTAATTATTTCAGAGATGTACTAAATTTTGGATTATTTATTTAAAAATATAATAAAATTTTAAAAATATTATTAAATAAGTTATTTTTGACTAGGAAAATCCTTTGGAAATCTTAGGTGTTTTTGATGGAACAAATGGCAAACCTCTAAGGAAGCTGTTTACAAGTCTTAAAGTACATTAAGGACATGTTTGGTGTATAGTATATGATAAGGTTTGATAGTATAAGACTTGATAGTATAAGACCTGATTAAATTTTAATACTATCTAACATTTGGTATGATATTGTATAAGATAGAATCCTCTAATATTTTAAAAATTAATATATTAAAAAAATTATTTTAATATATAAATATTGAAATGATATATTAGTTCTTGAGAATTGTAATTGTAAGCAATATTAATACATCAACTCCTTATCATGCCTAATCCACCACTCCTATGTCTGATTAAGTTATACATCATTTTGATGTATAAAGGAATCCTACTGTACAAGCTTATACTATACGATGGTCACAACAAATAACTGAAATATCATAACGTATAGTATAAGCTTATACTATTAGCCCTCATACATCACACCAAACAGGCCCAAAGTACCAGAAAGATAAAAAATTTGAAATTTCCCATTTGGATACAATTTTTGTAAAGTAAAATGCTAATTATACATCTTTATAAAATCATCAGTTTGCATTTAGGATATGTACCAAAACTAAAGTTTATATACACAGAAAATAAGGTGTGATCAATTATAAATGAATCAGTGTTATTAAACCCGGACCGACCTGGCCGGGTCGACCCGGGAACCGATAAATCGGTCATATAACCGGTCAGATTAAAGTAACGGACCAGTCATGCATCAGAACCGGTGTGATCCGATCCGACCCGGTTGATTTTTATGAAAACCGGTGACCCGGCCCGGTCACAGAAAAAATTCCAATTTTTATTTTTGAAAAAAAAAATCATAATGGACATATTTGAATATTTTTTTACTATTGACTTACATAAGTTATGTATTTATAATATTAATATTATCTCAATTATGCACTATGCAAAAAAATTTGAATTGATTTATAGTTAGAGATATCATTTTCTGAACCTAAAGCCTCATATCACTATCATTATATTTTTGTTTGACCATTTATTGGATAATAATATGTGATTTATTATTTTTTATATTAAAATATTTGAAAATTTAATCAATTTTTTATAGATATTTGAGTATGTTTATAATTTTTTAATATAAATTATAAAATTATATATAATGATCAAGTCATGCGGTTGAACCAATGACCCACTGGTTGAACCAGTCACCCAATACTTCAACCGGGTTAATCACCGGACCTGTTTTAATAATATTGAATAGTAAAAACAACATAAATGTAAGTTAAATCCATATAATATAAGTGATTTTGTAAAACATTATGCAATCTACCTGTTACAGCTTACAGATTTAAAAGTAGGGCTTCTTTTTTGGTGAAATAAAAGTAGGGCTTTGTTTGTCGTATTACTGCACAAATTTTGATTTTGCAGTTGATCCATCGATTTTTGTATTTTTTTTCTTTTTATTTTAAAAATAATTAACCTCGCAATAATTATCTCTAGCATAAGATAAAAATTTAGCAGGACAAATAAAGCCTGGGAAACAGGACAAAAAAAAAGGACAGGGAAATAGGACAATTTTTTTTTTGATTTATCTTCTCACTTCTCCGTTCATTATAAAAATGGATATAGCACTGTAGTCACATTTGGCAAGTACAACAAATAAGAAGAGCTACATCACATGGCGATGCCCAACATTGCTGGCTGCAATAGTGCTATGTTTTTTTATATTCGTTTTGCCAATGAAAATAAAATGGTGAGGTTAACAAGTATTTTATTTTTTGGATTTCTCTGTTTGGAAAGAGGCGAAAACGGCAAGCGAAATTTTATACCGATGCCATTCACTGAATCGAAGGCATTAAAGAATTTAAGACAAAACAGAGTGATTAAATCAAGGGAAAAATTATTCTCTGTCACATAAGGTAAGACACATCCTTCGATAATCGTGTATTATTTTTATTTTTTTTTTTATTTTTATTTTTTAAGTGATGGATTCCACCATCATGTGTCTATAACATAAAATTTCTTCTATCATGAAACATGAGATTAGATAAACCCCGTCAATCAAATGGTTGTTTTATTGACCATTTAGCTTATAAAGTGAATTCTTGCGCACTTGCAATAAACTCACGGTATAAACCTAAATAAAGCATAGGAAACAAGCATGTATAGGTGTAGTGTTAGTGCGCAAATATCCACAATACACTCACGCAAGTGCACATTTCGCGACAAATAATATAAGAGTATCATCTCGTGAAGAAAATTAACAAAATATTGTTCAAATGTATACGATCTTATTCGTCTACAGACAAAATAATGATAATGGGAAAATATTTTATGCCAAACAAGGTGATAAACAATTATCTCATCTATGCAATACGTTGGTAACTAAATGCCAATTAATGATTTTTATATTATATTTCTTTAATATATCCCCTCACCAAAGAATTTTTTGAGTTTGAAGCATGAATCATGACTTCGTAGTCACACAAAAGTTCTTTGAGCATAAAACATGAATAATGTATCAAATCAGTAGGAATAATGAGAATCGAACTCGTGATCACATAATCATGGAAGCTCTCATACCATGTCAAACAATAAATTAATACATAGAAGCACTAAACAAACAAAGATAGATAGTGTCTAAAGCGATTGGGTATCAATTTTTCCGATACTGCAACTTCAGCCAGAAATACTGTAGGCAAACTCAACCAGTTCAGTATGTTTTATGTCATATCTCAACTTCAATATATGCCTATGTGAAATATAAAAATAAAAAATCAACGAAGCACATGGTCCAAATGGTGTGAGGTAAATTCATCCCTGAAGTTATAACATGATTAATTTTTTTTAATAAAAACATTATTAATTTTACGTAAACCAAATCAAATCTCCCTACTCAATATAGATATCGGATAAACCTAGTTGCTTGGCTATATGCATAAAAGGAAGTGTTTTGAATCTGTCACGAGAAAATATTTATTACGTAACAACCAAGACATTAAATTAAAAGGAAAAGCTAACATCTGATTCTATAAATACCCAACATACTTAGCTATCTAAGCATTATGCAACCTAGTTACCTACCTAATAACTTATTCCAGCTACTAAAGTTCGCCAATGGCTTCCGATGACCAAAGCAATAGAAAAAGCCATAGCAGCAACAACTTTCTTCAAACCCAAGTGGTGGTGGTTGTGATACCTTTCCCAGCACAAGGCCATCTCAACCAGCTTCTGCACTTGTCACGCCTAATCTTGTCACATAATTTACCTGTTCATTATGTTGGCACAACCACACATAACCGCCAGGCCACAGTTCGAGTCCAAGGTTGGGACCCAAAACCCATTTCAAACATCCATTTCCATAATTTTGAAGTCCCTCCCTTTGTTTCCCCTCCTCCCAACCCCAATGCAGAAACCAAATTCCCATCTCATTTGCTTCCTTCCTTTAAGGCTTCTTCACATCTGCGTGAGCCCGTAGCAAAACTTCTGCAATCCCTTTCATCTATAGCTAGAAGGGTCGTAGTTATCCATGACTCTTTAATAGCATCAGTGGTACAAGATGTCAAAAGTATAACAAATGCAGAGAATTACACTTTTCACAGCATCTCTGCCTTTACCACCTTCTCTGTCTTTTGGGAGGAAATGGGAAGGCCTCAAATTGAAAGCTCACATATCCTAGAAGTTCCTTCTTTGGAAGGATGCTTTTCAACCCAATTCTTAGATCTTATTGAAGAACAACTTCAATTCGAAAAATCCAGTGCTGGCAACATCTACAACACATCGAGGGCAATTGAAAGTCCTTACATTGAGTTGTTAGAACACATCCTTGATACCGGGAAGCATTGGGCGTTGGGGCCCTTCAACCCTTTAGTTATTGAGAAGAAAAACATAAAGGGAAGGCATTTATGCATGGAGTGGCTTGATAAACAAGAGCCAAATTCAGTTATATATGTATCCTTTGGGACAACAACAGCATTGACAGAGGAACAAATCGAACAGATTGCAATAGGATTGGAACAAAGCCAGAAAAAGTTCATCTGGGTACTAAGAGATGCTGATAAAGGAGACATTTTCAATGAAGATGAAGTGAGAAGACATAAGCTTCCAAAAGGGTTTGAAGAGAGAATGGAAGGATTCGGGTTAGTTGTGAGAGATTGGGCACCCCAATTGGAAATTCTAAGCCACCCTTCAACAGGAGGGTTTATGAGTCACTGTGGATGGAACTCATGCATAGAGAGCATAACCATGGGGGTTCCAATAGCCACATGGCCTATGCACTCTGACCAGCCAAGAAACAGTGTTTTGCTAACACAAGTTCTGAAGGTTGGTTTGGTTGTGAAGGATTGGGCTAAGAGAGATGAGTTGGTGACTGCATCAGTTATTGAGAATTCCGTTAGAAGGTTGATGGAAACAAAGGAAGGTGATGACATGCGAGAGAGAGCAATGGATCTTAAAAAAGCCATCCATAGGTCCATGGATGAAGATGGAGTTTCTTGTATGGAAATGGATTCTTTCATTGCTCATATAACTAGATAATATGGTTCAACCACACACTCTTCTCGTATGCACTTAATGGCCTTACCACACAGGATGTGGCAGAATTTCATAGCCCATGAAGTGAATGCAAAATAGGATTTGGCAAGAAATAGAAATACACAGATTATTGTTTTTAAGACATTATCTGGTTAAGTTTCCGGGATGATTATGTGTGCAAAGCCTTTTTGCTGAACTACTAAAATGAATGCGATTATAAGTTTTCTTATACATAAATTTCAAAACAATCCTCAGGTATAAATAATTGTGTTCTTAAACCAGTTAAGAGTTATGAAATTATCTATATAACCTACCACTTAAAATAAAATTTGATTGTATGTTCTATTAAGTCATTCTTACAATATTTTGTTAGAGCAAAGCTCTAAAAGGGGAGAAAATTCTCGAGATTAGGGGATCTAACTGAGAAAAGAAAATAAAGAGTGAGAAAGGAAACAACTCAAGATGTATCATGTTGGGAATTCAAGTGTGAGTGAAAAAAACTGCATTGGAAAGGAATGAGCCAAGCATAACATATATATGTTAAATGATCCATAAACTCAATATTTTAAGATTTTGGGTTGAGATGTAGTGTATGTGTATCGCCCTGACCGCTTCAAGAATCAACAACTATCCCCACATATTAACACGAGACTTTTCAGTGTGTTTTTTCCTCATTCGCACACTTTCTGGGAAAACTTACTAGGAGGTCACCCATCCCAGAATTGCTCCAAGTCAAGCACGCTTAACTGTGGAGTTCTTCCGATCCGGGCTACCGAAAAGTAGATGCATCTTGTTAGTATAGGTAGTACCAATTAATTCTTATAAGTTATTCCAAACCGTGCAGTCTCACATCTGTACAGTCTTTGGAATCCCTCTCTTTCGGGTGTCGATTCGATTCATCCATGCATGTAACCTCACACTGGAAGCTTGTCAGGAGCCGCTCCTTGTCCGTGCCTCTTTGCACCGGCGATCACTCCCCGCCCTCGTCAGTGGTCGGGATGTTACATGTCCACCAGCTTCTGCCTGGTTCGTCCTCGAACCACACCGTACTAGAAGAGAGGCCCTGCTCTGATACTACTTGTAACGCCCTGACCGCTTCAAGAATCAACGACTATCCCCACATACTAACACGAGACTTTTCAGTATGCTTTTTCCTCACTCGCACACTTCTGGGAAAACTTCCCAGGAGGTCACTCATCCCAGAATTGCTCCAAGTCAAGCACGCTTAACTATTGAGTTCTTCCGATCCGGGCTACCGAAAAGTAGATGCATCTTGTTAGTATAGGTAGTACCAATTAATTTTTATAAGTTATTCCAAACCGTGCAGTCTCACATCTGTACATTCTTTGGAATTCCTCTCTTTCAGGTGTCGTTTCGATTCATCCATGCATGTAACCCCACGCTGGAAGCCTGTCAGGAGCCGCTCCTTGTCCGTGCCTCTTTGCACTGACGATCACTCCCCGCCCTCGTCAGTGTCGGGATGTTACAGTCTGACTCTTTTGTTATGTGTTTGTTGTTTAGGCCCATTTAATGCATCAATAGTAGTGGTCTCTCTATGTTTTTGATTGTATGTGTCCTATACTAGTTTCAGGGAAAGCATCAATGCTATTGTTCATGAGTTAAATTTATGTAATCAAAACTGTTGTGCATCTTCGTTATTGATTGTGAAGCCAGGGGTTATATGTTTGAGGTATAGGAGTAGCATTAATCCCCCGATGTTGAAATTATCACACAATTCTGTCCTGGAGTGTCCAATATGGTGGGTCAGTACATCCATCTTTAAAAGGGGATAAATGTTTCCTAGCCACAATAGGTCCCCATTTCCATGGACCGATCCCTCACCTGATTCCTCACTCCCATGCACAGAATGGGGTTCAAAGGACAAAACGGTTAATTTCAAACATTCTTCGCAGGCGGAAATTTTCTCTCTTTTAAATACCTCACTCCTCAATTGAGGAGTCATCTTTTGCATACCATTTTCTATTGCAGCATTATAGAGCCAACCATGCCCTTCGCCTCCCCGGGATTCTTCGGATATGCCTTAATTTATACTATTGAGTCACTGAATTAGGGTTACATTTACAAACTTAATATATATTAAAATTAAGATTGGGTTAAAAGTTTGTTATGTTACAGATCTAATCTTTATTTTTCTTGTAGAGATAACAACAGTCCCATCTGTCATTTCTCTTTTATTTTTTAAATTTTTTTTGTGGAGCCCACATTTGTTTATTTCTACAGGAAAGTTGAAATTTTATACGTAACATGATAAACTTTTAACCCGTTAAAATTATATTTATAAATTTGTACAAAATAAATTATATATTTAGAGAGTTTAGTTTAAAAAAATTTATAAATATAACTACCAACTGACACCGATGTCCGGTGTAAAAAGCATCAGCAAAGCAATTTGCAATCATCCTTCCTTGATATTCTACAAATTTTTCAGAAAGTAGAAAGCGAACCACATAAAACATACACAAAATCCAAAACAGTAGTTAGGGACTGACATCATGTTGCTTCTTTTTTCAGAGACCGATACCATTTTATTTGTTTTACATTTTACTCTTGCTAGTAAATTTTGAAGAAGATTTCATGAGTACAATTAGATAGCTAGAAAATGCTCTTACAGAATTTACATATACTTTTTTTTTTGGTAATAAAAATTTTCATATAATTTTAATCATCATCACTTCCACTCCTTTTTTTTTTTTTTTTTTTCTTTCCCTATCTTATTGTTTTCCTCCAATCAACACACCTCCTAATATTTTTTAGGAATCTGGACGTGATTTTTCTCTCTATATATCTTTTAGGATTTTTAATATTTTTCTCATCCAAACGTCACTCTCATTTTGAAGAACACTCTTTATTAATGGCGGCTTATTATTTATGATTTAAAATAATAGATAAAAGGGTTCAATAATTTTCAACATAAAATAACAAGAATGATACGTGCACAACTTTTCTTACATTATTTTTACATTGGTTAACAATATGTTGATATCACAGGTTTTAATTTAAGAATTTGAAGCCATTGAGTTCATTAATTTATTTATCATTGGTCCAAAACCAAGTTATCAAAAAAAAAAATTAATTCTCATTAATTTATTTACACAGATCCTCCCATAAAGCAGCCTACCCAACTTGCAACTTGCGTTGAATTGGACTAGGAGGATAAAATACTAACTTAAAACATGCTAGCCTTAATTTGACTTTAGATGGAAACCACATTGTCTTAATGGATTAGGCCGCCATATTTTGTCACCTCTAAATGTAGGGACATGCTGATTAATAGTTTATTCAATATTTGATAATAATTTAAAATTTTTCCAAACCCTTTCTTTAGGAGTCTTTGTAAGTATTATGGTCACCCTTCTAATGTAGGCTAACTACAAAATTTAATCGTTAACCACCGTAATAAGAATATAAGATCAACATTTGAGCAATATCAGGATTGTCGCTTTTCTTGCATCCAATAGCATTGTAACATACAGTGAAAAAATATAATTAATGCAATTAAATAAATCTTTTGGATTTTCATTTATTCCATATGTCATATAGCATGAATAGTTGTAAAAACTGAATATATCATGAGTCCTCATTTCTTGCTTTTGTATACAAAAGCCTTTCATTCAATATATGATTTGAATATTAATTGGACAAAACCGTAAACAATTCCAGAATTGAAAATTAAATGCACAAGGCATCATTATGCATATAAATGATGAGTTTTATAATTCTCATTCACTATAAGAATTAAAATTTTACTACGCACCGTTCGATTTCCGTGCTGACATGGGTCCTACATACAATTTTTTCTAACACATGGGTCTCACATATTTTTTATCTCTACAACATGAGATTTCAATTCTCTTCAACATGAGAATTATAAAACTCATAAATGATTGACATACTTTTAAGCCGTTGAAATAAAATGCATTTGCATTTGGCATTCGCAGTTTTTTCCAAATGATCGCTGGTGGTATTTGAAAAATTCAAGATGAAAAAACTACCGTTTCCTGCCATTTGATAATTGAATGGCTTCTTTCATTTTTGGGTTTTGGCATTTACATATTTTAAAACCGAATACAAATTTCTACATAATTTCCGTCCAAATTGGAATGGATGATGTTATCCAAAACCATTAATTCATCAACAATATCAGAAACAAACTTTCTTGGATCAACAACCCATATATTAAGAAAAATATGAAATTCTCAAACACATGCTCTCATATCACATGTAAGACTTCATGAATTTGTGTGATTTAGTTTCAAGTTTGTCATATAAGAATGGGCAAAAGCACCGTACTGCTGATGTTTAGCAAAAAAATTTCCTTTTCAAAGCAAATGTGGAAAGTTTTTCCATACTAGAGCAGTCAGTCCCATCACTTGACTTGACGCGTTCAGTCCCATCAATATTGTTGATGGGACTTGGTTCCACGTCAGCAATCCGGACCAATGTCATGTCACGTGGCATTTTTTGGTTGAGTCGTGTCACAATTGTTGACGGCACTTACATGGCAAATCGCGTCACTACATGTGACGGTACTTATAGGCCATTCTTGCCACCCACGTTGACGGGACCCAAAGCCATGTCACATAATGTAACGGTACGCACAATCTATTCTTGTCACCTACCTTGACGAGACCCAATCCACCGACGCAAGAAGACAAGAGAACCATAATGCGTGTAGAATAAAAGTGAAAGTAAAATCGCAAAGAATCAGAAATAGGTTCGCACGCAAAGAAAAAGTAAAGCAAAGTACCACATGGAATCCAAAACAGTTTCACCCGTGAATAAAAAGGAGAGCAATTCATGAATAAAAATGAGAACAAGTATATTGACAAGCGTGGTGGTGAAATAGTAAACACACATGTGAATTTTTCTTTGAGACATACAAAACCCACATTTTGTGTATATATATATATATATGTATATATATATGTATATATATATATATATATGTATATATATATATATATGTATATATATATATATGTATATATATATATATGTATATATATATATATGTATATATATATATATATGTATATATATATATATGTATATATATATATATGTATATATATATATATGTATATATATATATATCCCCGTATTCGTCCATTGCATTCTTCAAAACAGCTTGTGTTCATCTGTTTTTTTTTTTACTCTGTGTTGGTAGTCATTGTTTTCTTATTGTGAGTTCACATCTTAATTTGTATTTTATTTGCATAAAAATACTATTGCAATGGATTAATTTTGTGCTTTCGTATACTATAATGGTAGTAAAAGTATAGGTGAGGCCATGACAAAGAATTCAGTGAGGGCTACATCATTGCGTGTTCGGGAGTATAATGTGGCGCATACCACGTTTGAAGTTGACGACCAAGGCTATACATTCTGGGTTCACTTGAGTGAAGGGAAATGCCAATGTGGCAAGTTTCAGGCCTTCAAAATTCCATGTAGTCATGTATTTGTAGCTTGTGCAAAGGTATCCCATGATGCTGAACAGTACATGGATCCCGTATTTTCAGTGTACAATATTATGCACGTTTACTCTTCGCCATTTGAACCGACCGGGAGTGAAAGAGGAATACCAATAGGTCATAGACCTAAGCTTATCCCCGATGTCTCAAAGTTGCATGGATAGGGTCGCCCTAAATCTGCACGCAATCGTAATGAAATGGATGAGCTCGAGGATCAACCCACCTCTAGTCGAACTAGATGTAGTATATGTAAATTGTCTGGACATAATAGGCTTTTATGTCCTACTAGGCGTGTTTAATATTAATGTATCTGTAATGTATTGTGTATTCTAATATAATATCCCATGTATTTCTTTTGACTATCAGTTGACTATCCAAACTTGGACAACATAACAGTCAAAAATTGGACAACATAACATCTAAAAATTGGACAATCCAAGGAAAATATCTGTAACAACAAAGTATAATCGCCAATATGTTTGACCGAAGATGATGTCACATGACATAACTCGCAAAACAGTGTGGCGAACACAGAAGACCCCCAGCTGTAAGTACGACAATCCTCAAAGTCCCCTCCCGATAATTTTATTAATCGATAAGGGGCTACTGAACTGGATTTGTCACACATAAAAAATCCTCCGAATAGACGCAGAAGATAAGCACTAGTGTAAATAATTTGCCTCTCTGGAGTAGCTGAGTGCTCAACCCAATGAGCCCAATGACTGGTCAACCAACTCATCTTAAGATTCCCGCCTCCAAATCATCTTCATGTGGCATCAATCCCATGTACTTATGGATTACATCTCGCCAGTTGCCATGCGTATAGCCGGTAACTACTCAGCCCTCAGTGGCCAAACCCAAAATGGCCTAGACATCCTATAAAGTAATAGTCGTGAGTATGCTTATGTTCCTTCACTGCTGGGCGTGCTTTACTCATTATTAATTTTATATCTATTATTATATTAAACTAGACTTAATTACCTTTTCAAAAAGATATTACATGCCTCAATTGAAGATCTCTAGCTCTGATTATCACCGTTTGAAATTGGACAAGTAAAGCTACTAGCCAACTCCAAATAGAGCACCCAACCTCCCTCACCATTTCTACGGTTCTGAACGATTTACTAAATCAATTGCTCTCAAAATTTTCACAAAATACTAGACACCTTTAGCTTTAATTTGACATCATAAGCCTAATTCGAATTGAGGGAGAAAATGCTTTTGAAAAAAGGGAACCCAAACAGCCCCTGAACATGACCAGATTGCGCATTCTGTATTTATTTCATCCTACAGAATGCTACACAACTTCAAATGGTACCAAACTTTGATACAACATATCTGACACCTTAACCTTTAAAATGGTGCATGGAACGTCCCAATTGAACTTCTGTGGAGGGAGATATGCACTCCCAAAGTTGGCCTAAAAAATTGATCATTTCTTAGAAAATTCGACGACATCTCCTTTGATTTATTAACTAATCCCACTTTACCAAAGTGTGTTCTAATTCCTCAAAATATATCTAATTGACAAGGGTGGAACACAAGGAACAAAAAACCTTGGTGCTCTTACAATCCACAACATATTTAAATTATTCTTCATTTCTTTCATTAATCTATTACTTAAGTCCATTTACAATTTATTACTAATTTCAATCACAAAATTTCATTTTGTGCATTTACATCATTTGACAATATAATCATAACCTAGAATAGTCCTATTGCCCTTCCATCACATACATGCTTCATAATTTACACAAGGTCCATCATACTTTAAATTACAATTCTCCAAATATAACTATAAATAAAATACTCCAAATACAATTAATTACATCAATTCTAAACTTTAGCCAAAATAATACTACATGAACAATAACATGCATGGCATACATAACTCCTACAATACAAATGTTCATGCACTAAGTCTAGCCTATCAAATACAATGTAAAATGCAAAATGACATAAAGAATCATGCTCCCCACATGCTCTACACCTCCTCAACCTGTGGGCCTCTTGCCCAAGACTCCAGCACCGCTACATCCACATGAAATACTGTCCCATAAAGTGGGGTGAGATATACAAATATATCTCAGTAATCCGAAGGTTATGAAGGATCACTCTGCTCAATAGCTCACTTAGATGTAAAATAACAATAATGCACTATATACATATACAAATCATCCGGCCCAATGGCGTACGACATACAAGCTCTCATACAAGAATGTGTTTCTGGAACATTATTCAAGGCGCCCCAACTATAACTCCCAAGATATTCCTAGAGTGCTCCTTAATGGATAATAACTCTCTAGTGGAAGTCACTTACAACATACAACAACTATCTACTGACCAGACATACGATACAACTCTATGTACCCAAAGAACAACACATGCATGATCATGTCATAATTACACTATTGCACCAAATAACTTCCAACCACTACCCCAATGGGCATGGTGGAGCACACATGAGGATTAATTAACCACAGTATCAAGATAGTATCCTTTTGAAGCTCCTTTCCTAGGTTATTTTACTCACAAGTTACCACGTAACTTCCTTCAACTATGAAATGCCAATATCCTTTTGTTAAAGGACCAAAGGCAATTCCAAAGCTCCAAGCTTCAATCTTCTAGAATTTCATCGGTTGGAGGCAACCTACAATGATCACAAGCATATGATCATCAATCCACTTGTAAAACAAGTTAAAATGCAAAACAATGTACTACCCCCCCACACACATAACCAATTCAGCCTTTGAGGCCATTTTCATAAAATTTATGTTGTTAATTTTATACAGTCCTTCCAATCGTTTACGTGCTCAACCCCAACACCATATCAAGCTCACAATTGCATTTAATTATACTTCGCATAATTTTCTCACCAATTACACTATATGGCCGAATCCATGACAACCAAGTGGCTAGAGATTTTTCTCACAAACTCCAAGTACCACACGCTCATACAAGCCAATTATACTTGATTCAAATCATCACACATTCAACCACATAATTTGGCACCATCTTTCCCTAATTTACCTAACTTGGCCGAATTGTACATAGCCAAATACAAAGGATTCCCAATTTATTTTTCACATATCGAATAAACCATACATCATGTAATTAACTACTATAACTAATCCACAACTCAATTTCTCAATCATACAACAATCCAATTTCATAAAATCACAAGCTCATCATCAAAATTTTCACTAAGTTACAAACTTTTTCTCAATAATTTTTATGAGCTCAATCACTCTAATTCATCATTCTAAGACACATTTATCTAATGAACACATTCAATTTGATGTCCCCAACTACATCAATCAAGATACACATAGCTTAGGTCTTGAAAATTGATCTCACAAATTACTTAACAATAGGTGGTGAAACTTACCAAGAATCAAGGCCCAAGACTCCTAAGAACAATACCCCAAGTTTTCATGGGAATAGGTAGGATTTTTCTCAAAATCTAGGGGTTTTTAAGAGCAATGAAGGTGTGGGTTGGGTTCATTGTTCATTTACTTGAAGTCTCATGTAGGATAAGTGTAGTTTTGAAGGAGAAATCAAGGAAGCAAAATATGCCAACTTTGGTGGATGAAGCTCGGGTTTTGGAGAGGAAGAGGGAGGAAGAAGGTGCATGAATAGTGCCGAGCACATGTGGCTTTAGTTGTTTAAGTTAGGTGGATCCCGCTTGACATATCACTCAATTCAAATTATTTCAAATCTCCCACTGAAACCACTAATCTCCAAATAATTCATAAACTATCCATAAAATCCAAATTTTAATATTCACCAAAGTCCTTTAATTGTCCTTGAATAGGTGAATCCGGATTTTTCCGATTATTTGATTAAATCACTATTTTAGCCTGATATGTGCACTGTTGGCACATTTTCCCAAAATCCGTACAATTCATAAATTTCATCAACAATTATATTTCTTAGTCCTAAGAACCTTTTCCAAATCAAATCCAATCCTAGAGCAGAAACTTTACTTGGCACGTTTTTCAGTGCAAATATATTGTTGTATTTTCATCCTGTAAAAATATTATTCATCAAATTTTCAAAAACTTGCCTAACCACTCAATGTTTTGTTCTGAATCCATTTCTAGGGTTGTTTTCCCCATTTGAGACCTTCTAATAACATTTTACTATTTAGGTTTACGTGTTTGTTAAATTACCGTTTTACCATTTTTACGTATTTTGACTCAGAATTCAGGATTTTCACTAATCCTGCCCATTAATCCTCTTTTAAGTATAATTATATGTTTTAAATCTACGAGGTGTTATAATAATGTTGAATTGACAGGACGAAAACCGTGTGTTACAAGTTGTTATGTGTATGTCAGATCTGATGTATATTTGGATACAGGTGCGGATTAGGAGATACAGTGATTCATGATAAGTGTTCTGAGGATTTGACTTAGTTACTTGTGGTTCAAGTAAGCTTTCTATAAGAGCTACAAGAGGTAAGCTCTTGGTGTAGGAGGATTCTTCCTCTTTGTTTATTCTATTAGGATTTCATGATCTTGAAGATAAATTTGTATATTTTTGTTTTGTGATAGTCAGATATATAGTGTAGTTGCATTCATATAGGTGATAACATAATATGATATGATAGGATATGATGTGATTTGAGATGAATAAATACATGAGTATATATAAGTACTTGGCCAATGAATAGATCAGATATGGCTATGAGAACTCCTAGAAAGGTTGGCTCTGGTTGCTCCATGAGGACTCAGGTTCTCAGAGTTATCTGTATAAATAGGTGCTCTGATGTTATTTGTGCTTGTATGATGTATGATATACTATATATCTGATCTTTCCTGGGAAGTGAACTCATGGGTGGAGATTTCTCCATAAACCCTGAGTTTACGAGATTTATTTTTAACCCCGTGTTGTGGGGATATATTTCAGGTATTCCAGCATCTGTTGAGCAGTCATCTCAGGGAAAAAGGCCTGTGCAGAGTGGCTAGAGCTAGAGCTGGAGCTGAAATATATATTTTTGTTATATGCTGATATGTGTGTAATCTTTGTTATATGCTTATATGTCAATGTGTTACATGAGATGCAAGTTATGTAAATGGAGCCCATGATAAAGGTTGCTAGGTGATGAGATATGTATGTTATTTAATTGTAAAGTTTCAAGAGATGAGATATTACCATAAGAAGTATGTGTAATGAGAAAGATCTACGTTCAGACATTAACTTGATGATTATCTCTCTTAATGCATGAGGTTATGAAGATGAGAATGGATGACTTATGATGTTGTATCAATATGTTCACATGTGAAGGTTAAGTTAATGAGCTTACTTAGAATGCAAGTAATACAAGAGATAATGGCTTAAAGCCAAATAAACATCCATGATATGATGTAATCCAATGAAGTGGTATATACTAAGTTATGCCTATCATGGAATTATGAAATGGTCAACTAGGTACCAATATAAGATGAGAAGTTTCCTTAAATAGGTAGCATGTTACCAAGGGAAAAATCTTGAGATAGGGCTTACTAGTTGACTTGCTCGTCTAAGCGAGTAGTTTTGCGAGCAGATACACGAGATAGCCCAACTACTATCTTGCTATTACCTAAATCCTTATCATGCTCGCTGACTTGTTCACTAGAGCGAGAAGTCTAACAAGCTAATTTGAGAGATGGCAGTAACTACTGCCCAGAAATTTAATTGTTTGTTGAGTTGCTCGCTACAGCGAGTTGTAACACCTCGTAGTACTCCGATTGTTAACATACATGATATTATAGCGTACACAGTGGACGCCTTTATTTTATTAAATATGAAATTGTTTTATAAAAATATGAGTTAACTTTTTCCAAAATACTTTCTGAAAACATTTCGAAAAGCGTTCACATGAGATATTGCATAAGTGTAATTCTAAAACAGTCATATACTAACTAATCTCATTAGCCATTATTTATCGCCATTGACTAACCGAATATGACAATAACTGTCATTCCTACTAGAGTCTCATAGAAAGCATAATGACTGTTTAACGAATATCTGGGAGATAAGAATCTCACTCAATCATATAATCCTGATAGACACAGTTTATATAATCAGTCATCTAACAACTCCACACGGACTGTGATCCCCTCAATAGGTCAATGCATACATAAAGGTTCCATGCCCTAAAACTCAAAACATCATATGCATGTCATCAACACATACATCTAAATAAATCCATAACAAATACATAATTCTCCTATAAGCTCATCAAATACAAGTTATGAGCATTATTACAAAATTAAGCATAGTCTCAAAATAATATAACTCTAGCATGTTAAAACACCATACATGCTATCACATAAAAAAAATCCAACTGCACTCCACTAGCCACGTGCCTGGTCCTTGCCCATGGAGGGCTCACCATTATGATAGGTACCTAAAATGATGTCCCCAAGAAAGGTTGAGATAACAAAAATCTCAGTAAGCTCAAGATTTATAGAGATTCCTCCATTCCCTTAAGCCCACTTCCTGCATGACAAGTTAGATATAAAGCATATATATAATCATACATCATAAACATAACATCATATCTCATCATAATCAGCTATTCAATGACACGAACCAAGAATAGTTGTTGCGACTTTAGCAAGTATACTAGTCATACAAGTAATAAAATGATGAGTAAAGATCGTTCCCACGAGGATTTGTGTTCAAGCACTAACTAACCACTTATAACTAAGTTGAATCAAACAAAGGTTCATTGAAATCATGAGTATTTTGTCACCAGAAAATTGAATTGCAATTAAACTTTGTAAAATAACTGAAATATGGATTTGAAATTATAAAACAAGTAGTCAGAAAACAATTTCCCTCAATAATAAATTTATGTAAAAATCGATCGTATGATGAATCATCTTTCATGTGATGTTGACGTGGATCGACAAGTGTACCGAATCGCGCAAGTAATAAGTAGTAAGTCAGGTCGAATCCACAGAGAGTGTATCTAAATCAATTAAACTATTCCTTTGAAGATTAAATAATCCAAGAGATTTTTGACACGAATGTCAGGATTGTGTAGAAATTTGATTTGTAAAATAAAACGTATTTTTGTTCTTTTTGAATATTTGAAATCCAACAAAATGAAAGTTTAGAAATTTATGAGAAAGCGCTGCAGTTAGAGAACACTTACCGATGATCCCCACCTTTTACTCTGGAATAAGTTTAAATATCAATATATATATCGCAAAATTTAGATAATTATCAGATAAAAATATCATTAGTTAATTCTCAATCCCTTGAAGAATTAACCCTTTAACCCCATATAAAACCCTAATTCCTCGAGGTGCCCTATATGAGATTAAGCATAAAGATTGATAATTAAGACATCTACAATATGAATCATGTCAATCCCTAGATCATGTTCATACCGTCGTTCTATCCCCTTTCTGGATTAACCACCGCAGATTCCTCTTGTTGGCCCTAATCCCCAAATTTACTATCAATTACTAGATTGATCAGATCTAATAATAACAATAACAATACGATCAGAATAGAACGAAATTCAAAGGATATATATATAAATATAAACTCAATCCATTGTATCAGGGGTTCACAAGGGTTCGTGACCCTAACCACAACAAAAGGGTTCTAGCCAACCATAATCATGGCTAAAAATCCAATATTCAATGAAAACATCAAAATATAAAAACTACAGAAAGGTAGAAGAAGAATGTTTTTCCCTCCGAATCTCCAGACTCCTTCCTCCTCTGGATCCGAAATGCCCTAACCTTTCTTCAGAATGACCAATTGTCTTGTTTAGGGCTGTCTTTTGCCCTTTTATACTCCCATTGATTCTTCTTTCCTCGCAACTGACAGCTGTCCATTTCAATCCTACGCTTGGAGCGCAGGATCCAAGCGTAGGAACACTGTCTGATTTTCCTTGTCTACGCTTCAAGCGTAGGGTTCTACGCTTGAAGCGTAGACTCACTGCCTTAGGTCTCTCCCTACGCTCCAAGCGTTGGATTGGACGCTCCAAGCGTGGAGATACTGTCTGATTTTTTCCTGCTCCTTTATTTGACCTTTTTCTCCTAGAAACATAAAGAATTTGAGTGAGAGAGTGTTTGACAAGTTTTATTCAATAATTGCATAATATATACACCTTTATACACAATTTTAGATCTGATTCAATACTTTTTGATCTATGAAAGTATATATGCTGGGAGCATATCAAACAATTCCCAGATTTAGACATTGTTGTCCCCAGCAATAAACTGATTCGAACTTAGAAAAGTTTACAGCAGTATTTCAGCACAATATCATCCCAACAATCGAAGAATTTACTATGCCATGTCTGACTGAATTACTGCAAGAACTTTCAATAATGCCTTTATTCTCTAAAAAAATCTGAATCTAGTCTGAATATCCCTCACCAAGACAAAATATATCACTCACACTCAGTTGTTTTTAGGGTATCAGATGTACACAACCATCACAGCCGTAACACTGCCATAGGCTTGATCATATTCTCAAGATCCTTAAAAATGAAGGATTCAAACGCATGCATTAATTGATCAAAAGGACTTTTCAATGGTTTTAATTTGGCCTGGCTAAAGGTAGGAATTTATATGGAAAGTGACTTTAAATAACTATGAGATTGAAAAACTGAAGATAACATAATTTAAACAATTTCAACTCATAAGTTTTTGCTCCACTAACTTGCCCACAGAATTCCGGGAAGTCAATTCCTATATTGACCACTTTTATTCATAATGCTTCACACACATTTTTTTTTTCTTTTCTTTTTCTAGATTTTTCTGTTTCTTTTTTTTTTCTTTTCCCCTTTTCTATTGCTTAGTTTAGTGGAGCTTACCTTAGACATTTTCTTTTCTCTTTTAAAAGAATCAGCAATTCAATCTCAC
Source organism: Gastrolobium villosum (assembly GCA_032173675.1). Classification (NCBI taxonomy): domain Eukaryota; kingdom Viridiplantae; phylum Streptophyta; class Magnoliopsida; order Fabales; family Fabaceae; genus Gastrolobium; species Gastrolobium villosum. Next base: position 34,740 of record JAVKPL010012231.1, on the reverse strand, counting down.
TTAAGGTAAGTCAACATGGATATAGGCTAAGCAATATTCAGGTAAATTATCAACGAACAGGCTTAGGCTCAAGGGGGTAACAATGGAAAAATCATTTATATAGGTGAGCTATATGGCCAGGGCTATCAAGAACAAACTGCCTTATCATGTCAATTAAAATGCATGCATTATAGAGAAACACACCAAGTTCTAGAGTGTTACCACAGTGAAGCCTCTCAAAAGAAAAAATTACTGTTTTGGCTCAAACCTCAAAGGCTATGATCTCAGACTAGATTCTCAAAAAGAATATCAGGCATATCATGTATTCTAGCACACCATTCAGACAAACGAGCAATTATAAAATCTACTCATGCCAAGTGACATCATGCCATAAATTTCACAAATTAATGTACTTCCTAAGATGAACTCAATCACTTGCTAGGAAAACAACACCTAAATCTGAGATTATCAGCAAGCATATTCCAAAAATTTTGCTGAATTTTTAAAATAACTATAACCAAGACAGATATTTAAAACCGAAAATGTAAATTGGTTCGAATATCTCCCCTGAAATGAAGTGTAGTCCCACAATTGCAGCTATAGTGCATGATCAGGGCAAGGCTAACCACCATTCCCAGATTTTAGAAATTGCTGTCCCCAGCAATAACTAAGTGTAATCAATAAGGACTGCTGCGCAATTGAAACACACATCATTAACATAAATGTATCAGCAAAACAGTGAAAAATACCCTTGGAAGTACAAATCCATAAAGTAGCAGTGACCCTAACAAGATCCTATTGGTCATTAAAAACAAAATTAAAACTAAAATCTAACAAAATCAGAGAGGAAAGACAAGAAGAGTCCAGCGATCACTCCTCCATGGTATACTGCTGGAAGGAATTAGGAGGATCTGCTGGATCAATCCCCATCTTCAGGCACATGGCCTTCATCATAGCATGCATTTCAAGGATGATGGGAGAATCCTCATAAAGTGGCTGGCGAGCGGAGGATGAAGCTGAAGATGCCTGAGGTGCTTGAGGTGCTGAAGGATCCTGTTGTTCTGGAGGAGGTATAGGATGGGCTTGGCTATTTAAAAGCCATGCTGCATATTTCTCTAACTCTTTGTAATAACCCCCCAAAGAAATCTTGGTCATAGGCTTTTCAGCCTTCACATCTAATGGCTCAGAAGCGGGGATTTCCACCCCAGCTCGAATACATAAGTGAGAGATCAAGGAGCTGTGAGCCAACAGACTATTGTCCTTGCTTTGAGTGATAAGATGGACAATTCTGTCAGAGAGGATAGCAGCCATGTTCAGATTTCTATCTCCCATCAGCACGTAGTACAGGACTGCCCTCTCAACATTTACATCACTTTTGTTTGTAGAGGGAATGACAATAGCATTCACAAAAGTATGCCAACTGATGGCCTCACCAGTAAGGCAGAGTCTAGTGAACTTTTCAGGTACGTTGGTGAGACCCTGTCTAAATTTCCATTCAGAGAATGGACTGGTTATCCTCTCTCGGATCTCATCAGCAATAAGAGGCATCTCTTCCCTGTAATATCCTTCTGAAGGCTGCATCATATTGAAGAGTCGGACGAATTCACACTCAGCAGTTGGATTGTATGATGTTTGCAGGAACTCCTCAATTGTGCCAGCATCAAAGGGTACTTCCTTCCCTCTCACCCAGCTCTTTCGGGTGGCATTGACAGTTCCCTTATCAGCATTAGCTAAGAATTCTCTTAGAATTCGCCCTGAACTGTCTTGTGGGAAGGTCACTAATGTTCTCCATTGTCTCCTCTGAACAACTGAATAAATTTCATCAAAGAGCAGGAGATTTCCCAAATCAAACCCCCTCTCCTTTATCACATTTTTATCCTTCAGCTTAGTCTCATAAAAATCTTGCTTTTCGGCAGAAAAAACCTTCTGGAGTCAAAATTAGTGCGGGGTCTCTTAGCAGCAGATGACCCTTCCATACCCTTTTTGGTTTTAGCAATCCTTTTTTCCTGAAAATCAGAAAAGTTCCCAATACATGGTGGAATACTAAATATTATCAGCAAAAGAATTCAGTTCAATTTTGATGACAGCATTCAGCTCAATTCCCAGATTTAATTCCAACTATCAACCCATATCAACAGATCCAACCCCCATTAATCATGTGAATCAACAATTGTACCAAGACACTATATTTTATCATGACTAACACCAGCATTATCATTGAATAATTTGCATTTATACGAAATGGCAATGCATATTCTCAGCGAAAGTCAATCAGCACACTATCAGCAATCAATCCCAATGTGAATTTTTTTAACATTTACTCAAGCAATGTATATCAACATGCAATTTCTCAGTAAAAATAAAGGGATTACCTTGTCTCCAGCCATTTGAGAAATTCAAAATTATGCAGTAAACTTGCCCAAACAATTAGCCAAAATTCAACCCACTTAAATGTTTCCCAACGTCAACAAACTGTGAAGATGTGAAGATGAAAATGGAAGCGTAAATTGGTGGTTGAAGGTTGAAGAATGGTGGCTGACGGCGGCTGGGAGCGCGGCGGTGTATGGTGGTGGAAGATAGAGGTTAGCGGTGTATGGTGGTTTAGTGGTGGTGGGTAGTGGTGCAGGATAGAAAGATGGAAGATGGAGGGTGGAAGAAGAGGGAAGAGGGAATGGTGTAGGAGAAGAAAAGAAGAGGGAAGATGGAGGGAGGAAGAAGAAGAGGGGAGATGGAGGGGGACTGTTGCGGCGCTGGGAGGAAAAGAGAAGGATAGGGTTTTTTTAACTTACTCATTTCTACGCTTGAAGCGTAGAGTTCTACGCTTCAAGCGTAGACTCACTGCCTCTGCCTTTCCAAATTCCAAGTCTACGCTTCAAGCGTAGGGTTCTACGCTTGAAGCGTAGACCCACTGACTTTCCGAATTTCTGCGCTGCTAGCGTAGGTTTCTACGCTTGGAGCGCTCAGTCTCTGACTTCTCACCTTTTCTACGCTTGAAGCGTAGGGTTCTACGCTTGAAGCGTAGACCCACTGTCTTTTTGATCTACTCTACGCTTGAAGCGTTGAGTTCTACGCTTCAAGCGTAGACTCACTGACTTCTCTCTTTTCTCTCAAACTTTATTAATCTTTGGGTACCTAAAAATATGCAGTGAAAAACAAAAATAAAAATAGAAATGCTGGGTTGCCTCCCAACTAGCGCGTGTTTAACGTCCCGAGCCTGACGGTTACCTCATTAAGTCTCAATGGATTTAAGGCGCAGGGCCACAATCTGTTTCACCACTGGTCCTCCATGAAAGAACTTCAGCCTAGAGCCATTGACCTTGAAGGGTCTGTCTTCCTCCATGGGAGATATTTCAACAGTGCCATATGGAAAAGCCTTTTTAACCACAAAAGGACCTGTCCATCTGGATTTCAATTTCCCTGGAAAAAGCTTCAGTCGGGAGTTGTACAACAACACCTGTTGGCCAGGCTCAAACTCCTTGTGGACAATCTTGCTATCATGGTACTTCTTGGCCTTTTCTTTGTATATTCTGGCACTTTCAAAAGCAGAATTCCTGAACTCATCAAGCTCTAACAGTTGAAATTTTCTCTTCTCAAGAGCTACTGTAGCATCAAAGTTCAAGAATTTGATAGCCCAAAAGGCTCTATGTTCCAGCTCCACAGGTAAGTGACAGGCTTTCCCATACACAAGTTGATAAGGAGACATTCCTATCGGAGTTTTGTATGCAGTTCGATAGGCCCACAGTGCATCATCTAATCTCTTTGACCAATCCTTCCGAGAAATACTAACAGTCTTTTCAAGGATTCGCTTCAGTTCCCTGTTGGAAACTTCCACTTGGCCACTAGTCTGCGGATGATAAGGTGTAGCAACCTTATGCCTGACACCATACTTGGCCAACAGATTCTCAAACTGCTTGTTACAAAAATGAGAGCCTCCATCACTTATGATTGCTCTCGGCACTCCAAACCTGGTAAAAATATTCTTCCGCAGGAAATTCACAACCACCTTGGCATCATTAGTAGGAAGAGCTGTTGCCTCAACCCACTTAGAAACGTAGTCAACAGCTACCAAAATATATTGGTTGGAATAGGAAGATGGGAATGGTCCCATGAAGTCAATCCCCCATAAATCGAATAATTCTACCTCCATAATAGTGTTTAGAGGCATCTCATCTTTACGGGAAATGTTCCCTGTTTTCTGACATCTTTCACACTTCTCAACGTATTCTCTTGCATCTTTGAAAAGTGTAGGCCAATAGTAGCCACTTTGCAACACCTTTTGGGCAGTTCTATTCCCACCAAAATGGCCACCATAATCAGAATTGTGACAATGCCATAAAATTCCTTTGATTTCCAATTCTGATACACATCTTCTCAAAATTCCATCAACACATTGGAAATACAGAAATGGATCATCCCATACATACCTCCTTGCATCATACAAGAACTTTTTCACTTGTTGCTTTGTGAAATTAGGAGGTATTTTCTTGATTACTTTAAAATTGACAAAATCAGCAAACCAAGGTTCCACATGCAAAGCAAAAATTGGCTTTTCAGACAAATTTAAAGAAATTGTAAGAACTTGTTCATCCGGAAAAGAATAGTTGATCTCTATAGCAGGATCATCTTGCAGGCTCTTCTCTCGAATTCTTGACAAGTGGTCAGCAACTTTATTCTCCATCCCCGACTTGTCTTTTATTTCCAAATCAAATTCTTGGAACAACAACATCCACCTTAGCAGTCGTGGTTTGGCATCTTGTTTAGAGATCAAATATTTTATAGCCGCATGATCAGTGAAGATGATTGTCTTGGCACCGAGGAGATATGGTCTAAATTTATCAAGTGCATAGACCACAGCAAGCATCTCCTTCTCTGTTGTTGCATAATTCACTTGTGCTTCATTCAGAACCTTGCTAGCATAGTAGATAACATGCAACAGTTTGTTTCTTCTTTGCCCAAGAACAGCACCAATAGCAAGATCACTAGCGTCACACATCAACTCAAACGGCATACTCCAATCAGGAGATATCAAAACAGGAGCAGTAGTGAGCTTTTCCTTTAGCAAATTAAATGCTTTAAGGCAAGCATCATTGAAAACAAACTCATTGTCTTTCATCAGAAGTTGACTTAGTGGCTTGGCAATTTTAGAGAAATCCTTGATGAATCTTCTATAAAAGCCAGCATGACCAAGGAAACTTCTCACTCCATTAACATTAATTGGAGGAGGTAGTTTTTCAATGAGCATCAGCTTTGCTTTATCAACTTCTATACCATCCTTTGAAATTTTTGTGTCCAAGCACAATGCCTTCTTGGACCATGAAGTGACATTTCTCCCAGTTGAGAACCAGGTTTGTCTCTTGGCATCTTTTCAGTACCTTAGACAAATTGCCTAAGCAATCATCAAAACAAGAGCCAAAGACAGAAAAGTCATCCATGAATACCTCCAAGAACTTTTCCACCATATCCGAAAAAATTGATAACATGCATCTCTGAAAAGTAGCAGGTGCATTGCATAATCCAAACGGCATCCTCCTATAGGCAAAAACGCCAAAAGGACAAGTGAATGTTGTCTTCTCCTGATCTTCAGGAGTCACGGCAATTTGATTATAGCCACTGTATCCATCTAGAAAACAATAATAAGAGTGACCCGCCAACCTTTCTAGCATTTGATCCACAAAAGGGAGAGGAAAATGGTCCTTCCTTGTTGCTTCATTAAGCCTTCTATAGTCGACACACATCCGCCAGCCAGTAATTGTCCTGGTAGAGATTAGCTCATCCTTATCATTCTTCACCACAGTGACACCCCCTTTCTTAGGCACGGTTTGTACAGGGCTTACCCATGCAGTATCTGATATAGAATAAATCATACCTGCATCAAGAAGTTTAACCACTTCTTTTCTCACTACTTCTTTCATCATGGGGTTTAATCTCCTCTGAGGCTGCCTTACAGGTTTGATATCATTCTCCATGAGAATTTTATGCGTACAGAAGGAAGGACTTATACCCTTTAGATCAGCCATGGACCATCCTAAAGCAGTCTTGTGCTTTAAAAGAACTTGTTTCAGCTTCTTCTCATCATCAGCAGATAACCCGTTATTTACAATCACCGGATATGTCTCATTATCCCCCAGAAACATGTACTTTAGAGTAGTAGGCAACTCCTTAAGATCAACTTTAGGAGCACCTATTTCTTTGTCAGATTTCTTATGTTCAAGGAACTCATCAGCAGCCTTAATATCCTCCTCAAAAGGGATATGATCTCTCTCTTGCAATTCAACAGTCAATTCTTGCAAGGGAGTTTTATCTTCATGTACCACCTCTTCTAAGACATTAATTTCGAAACACTCACTATCATCATATGGTCTCTTCATTGCATCAAAGACATTGACAGTGATTGTGTCTTCATTCATTCTTAGCACCAGCTTTCCCTGCTCCACATCAATCATAGCACGAGCTGTGGCCAGGAAAGGTCTACCCAATATGAGAGGCATTTCATTTTCCACTTCCATATCAAGCACAATAAAATCAGCCGGAAAGATGAACTTGTCAATTTTTACAAGGACATCTTCGACTATACCACTTGGCTTCCTTAAGGATCTATCAGCAAGCTGAAGAGAAACCAAAGTAGGCTTCAATTCAGTAATCCCCAAGGCTTTACAGACAGATAAGGGCATCAGATTAATGCTCGCCCCCAAATCACACAAAGCTTTGCCAATTTTTGTATCACCGATTTCGATTTCAATGTTGAAGCTTCCAGGATCACGAAGCTTAGGAGGAAACTTCCTAGTGATAATAGCACTGCACTTCTCAGTAAGTGCAACTGTCTGACACTCTTGTAGCTTATGCTTCCTGGAGAGGAGATCTTTCATGAATTTTGCATAATTTGGCATATTAGCCAATGCTTCAGCAAACGGAATGTTCACATGCAACTTCTTGAAAATCTCAAGGAATCTGTCGTAGCTTTTTGCCTTCAATTCTGGCTTCAACCTTCCAGGATAAGGTGCCATTCTCATAAGGTACTCTTCATTAAGTTCAAACTTTTCTTTCGGAAGAGTAGATTGCTCCTTCACATTATCAGCCGGTTTCACTATTTCAGGAGACTTTTCAGCTTCTTTTTCAGACTTCTCCTCCTGTTCGACCTTCTCTTCCTCTTCTATAGGTTTTGATGGGGATGCCACCACTTTACCGCTTCTAGTTATAATTGCCATACAATTATCCTTGGGATTGGTAGTAGTATTGCCCGGAAAGGTACCTGGTGCTCTATCAGACAACTGTTGGGCAAGTTGACCACCCTGATATTCCAGGTTCTTGATTGTAGCTTTGGTATTCTTGGACTCAGCTCTACTTTCCTCAATGAAAGCATTGGTACTTTTTTGATTAGCCTTACTCTCTTCCATGAAAGCGTTAGTACTTTGTGCTAACGTTCCCACTAAACGCTCCAGGTCAGAAGGCTCTCTTTGTGGAATAGGTGGTGGCTTTAGATAGTTATCAGACTTCATATCTAATCCAGTACCTTGATAACTCTTCCTTTGGTAGCTATTACCGCCAGCAGAATTATTCTGATTTCTTGAAAAGTTTTGCTGATTAGGGCGCTGGTCATACCAAATGCCATTTACCTGCACCTGTTGAGACGAATCTGAAGACATCAATGTAGGACAAGCATTGGTGTCGTGATCTTCATGACAGTATTCACAGTCAAAAACAACTGCATTAGCTTGGACTTTAGAAAGCTGTATCCTCTCAAACTTTGCATTCAGATTAGACATCTGTTGTGATATCAACTTTTGCTCTGCCAGCATTGCATTATTATCATTGAGTGGCACTACTTCCTTTCTTCCCGTCCTTGAAGATGTCTCATTCTCATTTTTAGCTAACTTGTCAATCAGATGATATGACTCTGAAGCTAGCTTATCACCCAAAGAACCGCCTGCTGCAGTATTGATAACCAGTTTCATTTCCGGCAGACAACCATTAAAAAAGATTCTCACCTGGTCCCCTTGAGATAGGTTATAATGAGGAACCTTTCTCATGAGGGCCTTGAATCTATTCCAAGAGGAGCAGATGGTCTCTCCCATAAGTTCTTTGAAAGATGTGATGTCATTCACCATGTTGTTGTATTTCTCCATGGGGAAGAACTCTGCAAAGAACTTTTCAAACAAGTTCTCCCAAGAAATGATGCTATCAGCAGGTTGTCTTTCCACCCAATCAAGAGCTTTTCCCTTAAAAGAAAAAGGAAAAAGTCTCAATCGTATTGCATCATCAGAAACATGTGGAGGCTTTGTAGAGTCACAGATTCATAAAAATCTGTCAACAAATCTGTGAGGATCTTCATTGTCCTCTCCTCCATATTTTTCTCTCTCAGCCAACTGAATGATGTTGGACTTGAGCTCCCATTGATTGTTCCCAAGTTCAGGTGGAACAATTCCAGCATTAGGCCTGTTAAAGATAGGCGTGAGAATGGTGTTCATGCGAGGATCAACATTTTGATTTGGAGCAGCCATCTCTGGTATCTCCAATGGTAGGTTTTCAGTTACTGGAGTGGTAGTTATCTGTGCCCTTTTTCTTTCCTTCTCCCTTTGAGCAATTCGTTCGCTTCTCCTTAGAAAAGCACTGCCTTGCATACAACTTCAGAGAAAAGATTAGTAGCACAGATACAAAACAAAAATAAAAATAAAAATAATTTAATCTTTAAAATCAAGATTAATTGATTTTAGAAAAACACTCCCCGGCAACGGCGCCAAAAACTTGACGTGGATCGGCAAGTGTACCGAATCGCGCAAGTAATAAGTAATAAGTCAGGCCGAATCCACAGAGAGTGTATCTAAATCAATTAAACTATTCCTTTGAAGATTAAATAATCCAAGAGATTTTTGACACGAATGTCAGGATTGTGTAGAAATTTGATTTGTAAAATAAAACGTATTTTTGTTCTTTTTGAATATTTGAAATCCAACAAAATGAAAGTTTAGAAATTTATGAGAAAATGCTGCAGTTAGAGAACACTTACCGATGATCCCCACCTTTTACTCTGGATTAAGTTTAAATATCAATATATATATCGCAAAATTTAGATAATTATCAGATAAAAATATCAGTAGTTAATTCTCAATCCCTTGAAGAATTAACCCTTTAACCCCATATAAAATCCTAATTCCTTGAGGTGCCCTATATGAGATTAAGCATAAAGATTGATAATTAAGACATCTACAATATGAATCATGTCTATCCCTAGATCATGTTCATACCGTCGTTCTATCCCCTTTCTGGATTAACCACCGTAGATTCCTCTTGTTGGCCCTAATCCCCAAATTTACTATCAATTACTAGATTGATCAGATCTAATAATAACAATAACAATACGATCAAAATAGAACGAAATCCAAAGGATGTATATATAAATATAAACTCAATCCATTGTATCAGGGGTTCACAAGGGTTCGTGACCCTAACCACAACAAAGGGGTTCTAGCCAACCATAATCATGGCTAAAAATCCAATATTCATTGAAAACATCAAAACATAAAAACTACAGAAAGGTAGAAGAAGAATGTTTTTCTCTCCGAATCTCCAGACTCCTTCCTCCTCTGGATCCGAAAAGCCCTAACCTTTCTTCAGAATGACCAATTGTCTTGTTTAGGGCTGTCTTTTGCCCTTTTATACTCCCATTGATTCTTCTTTCCTCGCAACTGATAGCTGTCCATTTCAATCCTACGCTTGGAGCGCAGGATCCACGCTCCAAGCGTAGGAACACTGTCTGATTTTCCTTGTCTACGCTTCAAGCGTAGGGTTCTACGCTTGAAGCGTAGACTCATTGCCTTGGGTCTTTCCCTACGCTCCAAGCGTTGGATTGGACGCTCCAAGCGTGGAGATACTGTCTGATTTCTTCCTGCTCCTTTATTTGACCTTTTTCTCCTAGAAACATAAAGAATTTGAGTGAGAGAGTGTCTGACAAGTTTTATTCAATAATTGCACAATATATACACCTTTATACACAATTTTAGATCTGATTCAATTCTTTTTGATCTATGAAAGTATATATGCTGGGAGCATATCAGATGTTAATCAACCTTTTTCTTATCATCAAGATGTAATCCCTTACTACCCTAATTGATACATTAATCAGAAACCCCAATCCCTTGGTGATTCCTTTCTTAATACATGCAATAAACACTAAGGTCTTAAAGATTACATCAGAATTCTAGCATCAATCCCTTGAGTACTAGAATCTCGATGATGAAATTGTCAGATACAGAAGTAGTGTTAACACTCCTGTTCTACACTACTTCCTTGATGGAAAGAAATAATACAGATAAATTCACATCATCACATAAAAGGTACTCAGAATATTAATCAAACATACATAAATTTATGATTGAGTTCCATTGAATCAGACTACAAAGAACTCTACTCAGACATAATTAAAAATAAAACAATAGAAGATGAAAGATCAAACTCAGTTCCCATGATGATTGAGTCTTCAATCTTCAAACACAATTGTATAGAAATGTACTAACTATTACAAGAACTACTCCTAAAAATTTGGAAATCAGAGACTAAGTCTCTTAGAACAGAAGAGACCAGAATAATGTCCTAGAATATAATATAGAATATATTCAGAAAATGAAGGCCCTTTTCCTTATAAATTACAAGTTACAACTGAATAACAGCCAAAAACTGACACGGGCGCTAAAACGCTCTCTGATGGACGTTTTAGCGCTCAACTTCAACATACACCAATCTGTTTTCAACCGTCTTCAGCGCTAAAACCTTTGGTTTGGACGTTTTAGCGTTGAAGACCAGAATCTTTTTGCACATCAGAACGCTAAAACGTTTATAATGAACGTTTTAGCGTTTGAGACCCGAGAGTTTTTGTACGTAAGTGCGCTAAAACGTTTTATGTGGACGTTTTAGCGCTTGGCACCAGCAAGTTTTGGCTTCTTCATAAAGCAACGCACTAAAACGTTCTCTGTGGAAGTTTTAGCGCTAAACACTTAGCATTTTTCCACTCTTCAGAATCTTCTTCCTCCTCTCATATGCTTCTTTAAGCTTCTTTTCCCTACAAAAACAATGTAATTTCCAACAAAGCTTTCAGAACTTGTATTTGAGGGCTTTCTGGGGTATTAACCTCTTTTCCATCATTTAATCACACAAATTGATACTAATTCATGCTGAAAAACCTGATGAACTAAGGGTTTGTCAATAGCCAACATCATGACATGTCCAACATGCCTAGTGTGAAATAACCCCATAGTCCAGTCATAGGCAGTCTACACACAAATATCTGTACAGTATGAAATAACTTCAAGGGAATGACCCAAGAATCCTACATACCTAATCACTGGCCAGGATCCTCATAACATACATAATCAGTGCATCATAACATAATGAATCATATAATATCTATATGAATGTGAATGAATGCACATATACGACATAAGGTTTCTTTCGAAGAATCTTTGTATCCTTGCTGACGTTATGGTGGTAAGGGGTTCGACCTCGATCCACTTAGTGAAGTAGTCCACTGCTACTATCAGCCATTTGAGTTGTCCTTCGGTCGCAGTGAAAGGGCCTAGCAGGTCTATCCCAACTTGTAGAATGGCCAAGGCACCGTAATAGTTTGCAGCTTCAGTGATTGATGTTTGGTGGAGACTAACATGTCCCACTCGTGGATTATAGGTCGGCCAATGATCACATTGTTGGAGGAAAGTGCATCTACTACCACGAACCGAACCCTTCCAGCTCGAAACGCTTCCTTCGTTCCTAAGGTCAGCTTCAAGTCTATGTAGCCCTTTGGAGTGGATGGCTCTCAGTTAAAACCAATCAACTCGGTGGCGCAGGGTTGCAAGTCTTTTTCATCCAAATTCATCCTTTTAAAAGCATTCCAAAAGAGTATGTCAGCCAAACTTACATGATCAAGGAAGATTCTCTTAACCCGACAATTAACTAGCACACTGGTAATCACCAAGCCATTAGTATGTACAGGTACGACCATTTCTAGGTCTTCCTGAGTAACGAACAGCCTTGGGGGGGCAGGATTGCTGGCTCTTCCTTTGAAGGTCGGTCTATCTCAAATCGACATAACCTCCTTTAGGTGTCTTTTTCTTGCATTGGCAGTGTCACCTCCTCCACCTAGAGCTCTACTTATCATATTGCACTCAGATTCAGCTTCTTGGAACTCTTCATCTTTGTCTTCGACCTTTTTACCCTTTGGAGGGCGGTCTTGTCTTCTTTGCATTCGCTTACTATTCTTCTTGCCCTGAGTTCGGATAATATATTGCTTAATTTCCCCTCTTTGACATGCTTCTCAGTAGCATCGCGGAGATCCCAGCAGTCATCCGTGATGTGACCATTCTGGTCATGGAAAGCACAGTATTCGTTTCTGTCCAATTTGCTCTTGCTCTTGAGGGGCCGAGGTCTTTCGACGTTACGCATATCGGTTTGAATCACTTATTTCCATATCCGAGATCTGGACATGTTCAATGGTTTGTAACTGTCATACTTGGTCCTCGGAGATCGATCATCCGATCTCTTGTCATGAGTGTCGTTTCCTTTCTTCGATCCCCGCTGATACCGGTCTTTGTTTTTCTTACTTGGACTCCGGTGATTCAGGCTCCATCCTCTGGACTCTCCATAAGCCTTCTGCATGTCTTCAACGTCGATATACTTATCCGATCTTCGTCGAAACTCCTCCAGATCGTTGGCCGGGTTCTTATAGATGGATTTTGCGAGTGGAGGATCGCCATCTAATCTCGAGATGATCAAATGCAGGTGGACCGGTTCAGTTAGGTTCCGAACCTTGAGAGCTGCATCTTTATATCGACCGAGCTACTTCCTCAATGATTCGTTCTCCTTTTTGTCGAATTCTTCCTAAAGCATATGCCGGCATGGGATGTGTCTTACACATGGCAAAATTTAAACGAAAATTTCAAGCCTGGTCCTCAAACGAATCGATCGAGTTCATGGGGAGCCTCGTTATCCATGCCATCGCCTGACCTGTCAACGTCGTCGTAAAGGTTCTAGCCTTAATAGGTCCAGTTATCCCGTTAAACAACATCTCGGTCTTGAATGCTTCTAGATGAGCATATGGGTCTTGACTTCCGTCGTAGGGGTTATCCCGACACTTTTGAATCTTGGCGAAATTGCCAAGTTCATGAGCCTTTCAGTAAATGGGTTATCACTTATCACTAGCCTCCTCAGCATGGAAATAATTATCTCCTTGTTTGTTGGCCATGTTAGTATATGGGTGTCCTCGAGACAATCTTTTGATTAAATAAGGACATAAGATGTAGACTTTTATTGTCGCAAATAAATAATAAGCACTCTTTATCCTGTTTCATATTTTGTCTCGATATTATTGTTAATATATTATGAACAAACTGTATAAACCCCTTGGAATAGAACAGGTATCTCTTGAGTATCTATGATGAGATCACGATCATGAGGATTCAAGGATATCGCACGTTTATTCCTAATTTTATGTTCCTAGTCTAGAGACTCTGAGAATGGGGATCAGTGATCTCGGGTAAGACTAGCACGACTTATCTACTTGTATATGGATACAAGGTAAAGACCTCATGTGCTACAGATATGGAGATGTCTTAGCTAAATTTGTGGGTGGACCTATAAGGGTATAGCTCGCACTGAACAGACCCACAAAGAGACTTTATGAGGAAATCTCACAGATAGTGTCATTAGAGTAGTCTCTTTATATTTGGGTATGTCTTTCCTTTGACCAGAAGTTATTACCTAGACTGTGTTCTAGAAGGAATCCTTTGATTGTATACCTCGTCTGCCTGAAACATGGAAACTCATGGGTATACTGTTGGGCTTGTCCTGAAAGAGCACAGGGCTAGGGTGATAAGCTAAAGGAATTCTTCAAATCTCTGTGACGTTTACAGGGACTCGGGAATCTATGCATAGTAAAAGAGATCATGAGATGATCTGCCTTTAGAGTCAGTAAATTGAAGATTCCCTATTTCGAATAAAGCTTACCCTAAACCGCAAGGGTTGATACATTTCCTTACCCTAAGTTAATGGGAAGGTAACCGAGACGAAGGGAAAAACATACGGCAACCAAATATGTGTAATAGGATGATCAAGTCATTAATCTAACTAGCTCTGGGGCAACAAAGCATTGCTAGTGCTCTATGTTTTCATTAAATGGGTTGTGGGCTTTTGGGCCCGAGCCCATTTATGTCAGAGGCTATGTTGGACCTAATGGGTCACACACTAACATCTTATAGTCATGATGATCTAGCATTAAAAGTATTGAGCCTAATAATGGTTGTTAGCCCAAGAAGCTGTTTGGAAGCCCACCCAAAGGGAAGAGAGCGCATGAATCATGTAATGGGCTTGGATGGTCCAAGACATTACTAATTAATTTAATTAGTTAAATTAATTACCAAATATTTAAATTCTGAGTTTTGAATTTGAAATTTTAATTTTGAAATTTGAATTTTGAATTTTGAAATTCGAATTTTGAATTTGAAATTTGAAATTTGAAATTTGAATTTTGAAATTTGAAATTTTGAATTTGAAATTTGAAATTTGAATTTGAATTTTGAATTTAAATGTTTGAGTTCGAATTTGAATTGGCTATGAAAAGTTGTTTCATAATAAAAGGATAAATGAGATCTTGTTGTAACAAATCCCCTGCATCAAGAGAAGATATTTGATATCATCCAAAGAAGATTTGATGCGCCACTTTTGGTTGGAGATGAGTGTCATTTTGTCAACCAAATATGCTCTAATTCAGATTTGGTTGGTTGAGAGAATTAGTGAGTTAGTTGGTTCAAATTTGAATGCAACTACTCAACGTATCTGGACTCTTTTGGGGACTGAATGGGACGCTCAGTATGAAAGGTCATGTGATGACCATTAGGTCAGAATCTTAATTAGATAAAGACCCAATCTCATAAGGATTCAAAGGGGATGTTGTTGGGAATTTTGAATTGCATCAACTCCTTTATCTCCTCATTGTTGTGCGCAAAATTGGATGGTTTTTTTGAATTGAAAAATCCTCTCATTCTCTCCCTCACTCTCTTGTGCGCATAAGTGGGGAAATTCTCCTTAGGCTTTTCACAAGAACACCTAGCCAATTCTACTCCATCCATGCACCACTCTTGTGAAGTTTTCATGCTAAAGACTTCACTCTTCTAAACACATAAACCTAGCCTCCTTCTTCACCTATTGAGCGCATAGCAAGCCTCTCTGTGGTGGTCATTTGGTGGCTTTCAAGAAGGAGTTCTTGCATCTTGACGTGGGTGGTGTGGATCAACGTTAGGGTTTAAACCCTTGAAACCTGACACTGATCTCCCTTGTGATCGGATCATAAACCAGGTAACATCATGTTGTCTTAAAGCATGAGATTCGTATGCATGTGTGTTTCCGCTTGGAAAATTTTTTGTTTTTCCTTCTCACATGCTTCAGCCTTCAAGGCCAGTTTACTTTCAAGTGGTATCAGAGCCCGGTTGCTTTACCATCGGCGGGTGATGGATGATTCGACTGCATGCATGGTTTAATTTTGTTTTCTTTGAGAAAGAATTAACAAAATTTGAATTATAAAGTTGTTATATAATTCGGCCATTATGAGAAAAATTAAGAGAATTTGAATCTTGATTCTTATTTTGATGTTTAATTGATAAATATCAAGATATATGTGAAAACATGTTATAAGATAATATGATATTTTGTGCTTGCAAGTTGTTTAACCTTTCAGGTGCAAAAAGGAAGGGGATGGTCATGGTGCCCGAAATTTGAATTTCAAATTTCAAATTAATGTGTAATTTTGCTCTATTTTAAATTAGAGTTGTAATTTGAATTTTAAATTTTGTAATTTTCATTTGTCCCTCCAAAGATGTTTTGGAATTTCTTTAATTATTTGTAATTAGAGAATTAGGCTAGTGGCGTTTAGACGACAAGCAGCCGTGGCTTGAGAAGCAAGATGGACAAATGCGCGAGCACCATGACTGTCTCAAATAAAATGTTTTATTTGCTTGTATGCTTAGTACGACTAGTAATGCATGAGATAGTGTATCGTGAATGTATGCTTATATGACTTAAGACGTCTAGTATGCATGAATTGGACAAACCGCGTTTGTATGCCTTATTATGTATGTCCAATTGCGACTAGTGTAAACCGATAGATGTTTGACATAAGTTACGACTAGCATGATAACATACATACGCGTTTGATGAGACTTAATAAACCCTAAATAAAAGGAACCCTTAAAAGGAATAAATTATTAAGCGTATGATTACCTCCCACCACCAATACTACTCAAACCTCCTCTGCATAGTGGTGCTCCACAACTCAGTTGGGACCCACTGTTTCATTGAGCTAGAGTTGTGTTAGAAGTGTGAGACACTTGGGGTGCTGGTTAATGCTTAACTGAGGCATAAGTTGCAGGCTCAGCCGGGCTTATGTGCTTAGGGTAATGGTGCTAGGTTGGTTGCATGAGATGCACCACTAAGTGACAAGGAGTTGTCAACCTAATGTTAAGAGAGGGTATGAGATACTGTTGATAAAGATCAACCCATTATTTAAATTAATCTTGCAGTCTCAGACGGGGGTTAAAATCTGAATCCCACTAAGGTAAAATCTAAAAGTAGATTAACCCTAAGTCAAATGGTAAGGGTCATTGACTTAGATAAAATAGTGGGAGGGGCAAATTATTTAAAGTCTTTAATAATTTGTTTTTTAACTACATGACTATATATTAGTTAAATCATCTTTACATTTTTTCAATTTTTAATATGACTAATCCACTGTCACTGCGCTCAATACTCGATACGAATAAATTGACCGGTTCAAACTTTATGGACTGGTATCGGAACTTAAGAATTGTTCTTAGGGCCGAAAAGATTACTTATGTTCTCAATGCTACATTACCCGTAGCTCCTAGGGAAGGGGAAGAAACGTTCGCGGAATTTGATTTCGAGGCCCACAAATGGCACATGGATGACAATGTGATGGCAGTCTGCATCATGTTGGCGTCCATGTCGCTTGAACTGAAAAAGCAACATGAGCATATGGATGCTCCCTTTATTATCATGCATCTCAAAGAGTTGTATGATATTAAAGGCAGGCATGAGAGGTATGAGGCCTCTAGAGAATTGTTCTCTTATAGGATGTCTGAGAGCATGTCTGTGGGCAGTCATGTTCTTAAGATGATCGGACTTATTGAGAAGCTAGGAAATCTAGGCTTCATCATGGATGCCGAGCTAAGTAATGAATTAGTCCTCACCTCACTTCCACCTTCCTTCAGTCAATTCATAATGAATTACAAGATGCATGGGATGCAAGTGAGCTTGCTTGAATTTTTAAGTATGTTAACAACTGCTGAAGTGTCTATCAAGAAGGATAGGACACAGGCTCTTCTGATTGGTGGGCCTAGCAAGGCCAAGGGAAAGGGTAAGGAGCCTGCTAAAGGTGACTCCCTTAAATCCAAAGGAAAATCCATGAAGAAGAAAGGCAAAAAGAAGGGTAAGAAGGCATCCAAGGACAAAGGCGATGCTGAGTGCTTCCATTGTGGCAAGAAAGGCCATTGGAAGAGGAATTGTCCAGACTACCTGAATAATGTGAAGGAAAGGTGATGTTTCTGCCTCAGGTATTTTCATAATTAAGATAAATTATTCTTGTGCTAATCTGACTCATGGATATTAGATTCCGGTTGTGGTTCTCATATCTGCAATATGTTGCAGGTGCTTAGGAGCCCAAGGAGATTGGAAAGAAACGAGGTGGACCTCCGCGTTGGTAATTCGAATTTTGAATTTGAATTTTGAAATTTGAAATTTGAATTTTGAAGTTTGAAATTTTGAATTTGAATTTTGAATTTGACTTTTGAATTTAAATGTTTGAACGTTTGAATTTTAATTTTTGAATCCGAATTTGAATTGGCTATGAAAAGTTGTTTCATAACAAAAGGATAAGACGAGATCTTACTGGAATAAATCCTCTGGATCAAGAGAAGATATTTGATCTCATCCAAAGAAGATTTGGTGTGCCACTTTTGGTTGGAGATGAGTGTCATCTTGTCAACCAAATATGCTTCAATTCAGATTTGGTTGGTTGAGAGAATCAGTGAGTGAGTTGGTTCAAATTTGAATGCAACTACTCAACGTATCTAGATTCTTTTGGGGACTGAATGGGGCGCACAGTATGAAAGTTCATGTGATGACCATTAGGTCAGAATCTTAATTAGATAAAGACCTAATCTGATAAGGATTCAAAGGGGAGGTTGTTGGGAATTTTGAATCGCAACAACTCCTTTATCTCCTCATTGTTGTGCGCAAAGTTGGATGGATTTTTTGAATTGAAAAATCATCTCATTCTCTCCATCACTCTCTTGTGCGCATAAGTGGGTTAATTCTCCTTAGGGTTTTCACAAGAACACCTAGCCAATTCTACTCCATCCATGCACCACTCTTGTGAAGTTTTCATGCTGAAGACTTCACTCTTCTAAACACATATACCTAGCCTCCTTCTTCACCTATTGAGCGCATAGCAAGCCTCTCCGTGGTGGTCATTTGGTGGCTTTCAAGAAGGAGTTCTTGCATCTTGACAAGAGATCAACGTTAGAGGGTTTGAACCCTTCAAACCTGACACTGATCTACCTAGTGATCGGATCATAAACAAGGTAACATCATGCTGTCTTAAAGCATGAGATTCGTATGCATGTGTGTTTCCGCTTGGAAAAATTTTTGTTTTTCCTTCTCACATGCTTCGGCCTTCAAGGCCATTTTACTTTCAGGCCAGTCCTCCGCCCTCTTGGTGGTTGTCGTGGTGTAGATTTTGCACATTCTCAGCTGTCGTGGCCGTGTTCTGATGTTCCGGCCCGCCAGTTTCAGCTCGGCCTGCTCCTCCAGCTCGGCCTTTAGTGTTTTGGTTTCGCAGCTCAGCTTCCAATGCCTCCATCCTCTGGGCATTCAGCCTCTATTGAGCCAGGAACCTGTTCTCCATCTCTTGCATCCTTTGGATGATTGCATTCATGGCCATATTGACCACATGGTCCTCTCCTCCTGGCTGATCGTTCTGCGGAGGTGGGCGCGCTGTCTCCACCGCCTGGTTAGACTGTGTCCTGAAGGGCAGCACTTCTGTTCCGGCCTCTCCAACCTGGACATCCACCAAAATCGGAGTCGTGGTTGGTTGGAAGTATCCTTGGGCGGATTGATGCAGCACGGTTGAGCAGTGCTGGACGTCGAACGAGTGTTCGTCATCGTGGGATGGGAATCGAAATTTATCGTTCCCTACAGACAGCGCCAATGCTCGGTCTGGAAAGACCGTATTGCTATACCGTATGGTATGCGCTCAGAGATACCGTAGAAGTAGGTATTTATTTGGCCTATAGCCAATATCTCGATCACTGCGCACAAGCAATAGGCTTATAGCCAAGACGTGAGTGTGTGCACAGTGTTAGCAGTAATAGTAAATAGGTTAAAAGTGTGTACCTGGGGTCTTTAGCCTCATATTTATAAGGGTTACCTCTAGGGTTCGTTTAGATCTCCTAGTTGCAGTAGGATTCAACTTCCTGTCTGTTGAGATAAGGATTCTATCTTGAGTATCTTTGATGTTTAATATTGTTAGGATAATTGAGCCTTTATCCTTTGATAATCTCTTAAGTTAGTAGTTAGGATATGATATATATTCATAACTGAGTATATTCTACTATTTGTTTTGGAGGAATGGTAAAATTTAGGGGGAGAAATAATTGGTCAAACTATTGCACGCAGCTTGTTATGGAAGCAACTAGATTATGAGCGGGTTCAAGCGTTAATTTAAACTTTCTTTACAAAAAAAAAAAAAAATTCGGGGGCACTGCCACCGAATCCCCGCCACTAAATATACGGACATAAATAAATTTTCCTGGGTCCACCACTGACCATAAGGAAGTGAAGGACCAACATCTAGGAGCGATGTTTGTGTGCTCCGGGCCAAAACAAAAAATTTGGTTCAGAAGTCAATTTCTTAGTGGAAGAATCATGGTAGTGGAAGGAATATGATAGTCAATGACCCTCAATTTCTTCCGTTGAGAACGTGCAGCAATCAATTATAAATATAATTGTAGTATTAAAGTTATTTTTCTTTCTTTGTCACTTTAGTGGATAGCCTCAACCTTAAGGAGAGAAATATTTATTTATTTTTAAATTACAAACATATTTATCAGTAAAACATAATTCTAATTGGTTAGGACAAAAAATCTCTTTTGCATTGAAAGTAGAATTACATTTCCCATAAAAAATAATGGGTTGTCAATAGAACGGCCCGAGCACAGACGCTCCAAGGTGGAGGGGACAAATAAGTCTATGTTCAAGCTATCGCTGATTGGCAAAGCGGCAATGTGTTCTAGCTTATCTTATAATGAAGGGAGAGAACCTCCTAAGAAACCCATAGGTATAGTCCAATCCAACATGAAGAGGGAGCCGCACAACACAGTTTGAAGCAACGGTATGAGCCATGATTATAGGGCTGTGCACGGGTCAGGTCGGGTCAGGTTTTTGTGTCGACTCGACCCAACTTGGTTTTTATAGGTCAGGTATTTTGACCCGACCTGCTTTAATTTGATCCAAGTCAGGTCTGACTTAATTTGAATTTTTTTGAACTATTTTAGAATCGGGTCGGATCTGACCTGACTTGGTTTCTGAAGTGGGTCTCACTTGATTTCTGAAGTGGGTCAAATCTGACCTGACCCATTTTTAACTTAGTTTCGTCATAAAATTTCGTCAAAATTTCTACGTTGCAACGACAAAAATTTTGTCACAAAATTATTTTTTCGTCGTAATACTTTTTTTAGAAAAACGACGGAATTTTTTCTCTAATGAAAATTTTTACAAAAATAAATTTTCTATCGACATTTAGTTTCCGTCAAAAGTTTTGACGAAAATGATTTCCTCCATCAAATGTTTTAAACGAAAAAAGAATTCCGTCAAAAATTTTGACAGAATGTTTTTCGTTCAAAATTTCGATAGGAATGTGTTCTGACGAAAATTTTGACGGAAATTATTTTGAGGAAAATGTTTCATTCGAAACTTTCGACGAAATTTAGATTCTCTAAAGAATTTTGACAGAATATTTTTTCCGTCAAATTTTTTTATCGAAATATTTTTACGAAGATTTTTGACAGAAATGTGTTCCATTGAAAATTTTGATGGAAATGTTTTTTTATCAAAAAACTTGACGAAAATATTTAGTCGAAAATTTTCGATGGAAATGTGTTTCGCTAAAAATTTCGACAAATTTTCTTTTGTCAAAAAGTTTAATGAAAATGTTTCCGTCGAAAACTTTCGTCGAAATTTGAATTCTGTAAAGAATTTTTATGAAATTTTTCCCGTCAAAAAACTTCGATGGAAATGTGTTTCGTCGAAATTTTTTATGAATATGTTTTTTTGTAAAATATTTTGACGAAATTTAGATTTTATAAAAAATTTGACAAAAAATTTTCCATCAAATTTTTTTACATAAATGTTTTTAGTCACAAATTTTGATGAAAATACTTTTCCTTAAAAAATTTTGTGAAAATTTTTTATGGAAATATTTTCCGTAAGAATTTTTGACGTAATTGTTTTACGTTAAAATTTTTCTTTTAATGTAATTGTGATTTTTTTTTCCAGATGATGGATATGGGTCAAATTTTGGGTCAATGAATCACTATTAAAACAAGTCAGGTTTAAAACTAACTCAAATAAAAGTTGGTCAGTATTTAAAACAGTTCAAAAAATAGGTATTTATGGGTCAGGTCAAGTCAGTTATTTTGGAGACACATAGTTATTAGATGAAAGAGAAAATTTTGAGTGAACGGTTTGACCACCATAACCAGAAGAATTCTCTTGCATGGGCTACAACACCTTTGGAGGAGGTTTTGGCTTTTCAAAAAACCAATATTTCACCCATGTGGTTAGCCTCTCCACCCACTCTTAATTGCTCTAACTATCCTCGCCGCCATCGCCTGCGTCATTCTGTCACACAAAACCACCTATAATTTATGAAACATTGGCTTTGTTTGGGAGTTTGGAGGGGAAGAGAAGGAAGGGGATCCACGGGGGAGGGAGGGGAAGGAAGTGAAGGGAATTGGAGGGAATTCCCCTCCCTTGTTTGGGAGTTAAAAAAAGGCAAGGGAGGAAAATGGAGGGTTAATGAGATATTTTTACCACTTTACCTATTTTTAAAATTAATATAATTATTATATTTTAAAACTAAATTAAATTTAAAATTTCTAACAAAATTATTTATGTACTTTTCACAATATTAAAAAAGACAATATTTTTTATGAAATTTCTACGCTGCAAGCTACGAAAATTGTCACAATTTTTTTTCGTCAGAATACTCTTCGTCGAAAAGCAACGGAAATTTTTCTACGATGAAAATTTGTACAAAAATAAATTTTCTATCGAAATTTAGTTTCTGGAAAAAGTTTTGACGAAAATGATTTCCTCCATGAAATGCTTTAAACGAAAAAAAAAATTTCATCAGAGATTTTGTCGGAATATTTTTCATTCAAAATTTCGATGGAAATGTGTTCTGATGAAAATTTTGACGGAAATTGTTTTGTCAAATATTTTGAGGGAAATGTTTCATTCGAAACTTTCGACGAAATTTAGATTCTGTAAAGAATTTTGACAAAATATTTTTCCGTCAAACATTTTAATCGAAATATTTTTCGTCAAATTTTTTTACGGAAAAATTTTCTGTTGAGATTTTTTGACAGAAATGTGTTCCGTTGAAAATTTTGATGGAAATATTTTTTATCAAAAAATTTGACGAAAGTATTTTCCGTCGAAATTTTTTGATTAAATTGTCTTCCTTAAATATTCGACTGAAAATTTTTGTCAAAAAGTTTAGCGAAAATATTTCCATCGAAATTTTTTGACGGAATGTAAATTCTGTAAAGAATTTTGATGAAATTTTTTTCCAGCAAAAATTTTCGATGGAAATGTGTTGTATTGAAAATTTTGATGGAAGTATTTTTCGTCAAAAATTTCGATGAATATGTTTTTTTATGAAATATTTTGACGAAATTTAGATTATGTAAAGAATTTTGACAAAAATTTTGTCAAATTTTTTTGCAAAAATGTTTTTAGTCTCAAATTCTGAGGGAAATATTTTTCGTCGAAAATTTGATGGAAATATTTTCTGTAAAAAATTTAGACGTAATTGTTTTACGTCGAAACTTTTCGGTGGAGATGTGTTTCGTCAAATTTTGTACGAAAATATTTTCGTTTAAATTTTAAACGGAATTTAGATTCGTCAATAGTTTTGACTGAATTCTTTCCCGTAAAAAATTAATGACAGTGATTATGACAAAATCTTGTTTCGTCTTTAGTTTTGACGAAAAATTTTTGACGTATGTGATTTTCATCAAAAATTTCATCACTATTTTTGACGAAATATTTTTCGTCGATAAATTTTGTCGGTATTTGAGACTTTTTTAATAATTCACTTTTTAAAATGATTCACATTTATGTAGTTTTTACATTTTAATGCTAAGGGTAGATAAGTAATTTTTAATATTTTCCCCCTCAAACCCCAAATTGGGGGAACTTTAATTTTAGGAAGAAGGAGGATTTTGGAGGATTTAGTAAAAATCCCCAATTCCTTCCCCTCATTTTTTTTTAAACTCACAAACAAGGGGAGGGCTTACTAAAACCCTCCCTTTCCTTTCCTTCCCCTCTTAAAACCAACTCCCAAACAAAGCCAAGGATGAAGGCGTACCTAGTGTGAGAAAGATGAATGTTTACAACACCAAATGACAAAGCAACAATGTCGACCAAGAAACAATTGTGAAAACCCTTACCTACTCAGAGCAACACAAAGAAAGAGAATTTTAGAGAGAAAAAAAAAATGTCTGTAAGGGAAGATAGGGAAAGCAAAATGTGGGGTTCAGGTGTATTGCTTTCGTAGATAGTTTCACAATCCCTTTAATTTCGGATTTATTTTTATTAAGAATACAATATTTAAAAAAATTTGTCACTTTTTTCCCCTAAATTTTGGTGAATTCTAAGGTATCTCCGCTCAACTATTTCCATATAGTGTATTAAACCTGCAATCTGATGGTTCACATACTCACTCACATGTCAACCTGCGGATTTTTGTTTTTTTTAGTAAATACGCTTTTTTCGTTAGTAAATTTCATGATAACCGCTTTAGTTCATAGCAAATAAAAAGATTATTCATGGTTTTTAAAAAATTCAAAATGGACATATTTATTTGAAATCATAGTCCCAAACTCAAAAAATACCCATATTAGTCTCTCAAAAGGACTAAAATGGGTACACTTTAAATTCTTAGGACCCCAAATAACCTTTTTATTTGCTATGGACTAAAGCGGGCATTATAAAATTTGCTAAGTACCGAGAAAGGTACTTACTTTTTTTTTTTTTAAGTTATCAAACCCTACTTATTTTTTTGAGGCTAGTTAGCTCCGATGTTTTCACAAGTTTTGGATCTTTGAGTTGGATATAAGATTAATATGGAGAAGTGTGTCAAAGATGAAGATATTTAAAAACTAAGAGACACTTTCCTTTCAATATTAGGCAACATCCTTACTACCTGAACTATTACATATATTTTTTATTAAAAAATTGGAATTGGGTATACTGCATATTTAATGTAGGTTTTCCTACCTTTTTCAATTAAAATTTTCCAATTTTTGGATTGTTATGGACCCTATAATGGGCTCGTTAAGAAGCAAGTCCAACAAAAGGTAATCCAAGATCTGACTCAGCATTGATTCATATAGATATCCAACAAGGATATTTATCCGACAACATAGCGACAACACAGCAAGCAAGCCAAGGGCCCTATCAGAGGCACTAAAGGCCTACCCACGCCTTTGAAAACCCTCTCTATTAGCTTGTCGCTGGGCACACATCCCACGCCTTGACTATGTCGATATTATTGTGCACAGTGATCAGCTTACCCTCAAGGGTATCTCATTCATAGATACCTGAGAGAGGGCACCTAGATCCTACATAAAATATACCGGCAACTGTGGGTCATCTTTATCTTTCAGACAGAACATGGATGTTAACACATGTATCGTTCCCCGATTTTTCATCAACATTCCGAAACTTTGTCTCCGCTTAATTATTTGCGTCAGATCGCCAAAGGCATTCATCTCGAGATTCTGGTGTTTACCGGTAGCGATCTGAATAACTGGATTTTTTTTTTTTGGAAATAATAACTGGATCTTCAAAACTGAGTTGTTTTTCACTATTCAACAAATTCTGACGAGCTCAAGGTTTCTCTTACTGGTTTAAGCACGGATGGGATGGCGGCGGCATGGTTCCTAGATGTTCAATAACGGCACTATCTGTGGTATCACTATAATGTAGAACTTAAAATAAAAATAACTATTTTCTTGTGGAGAAGACAAAACTTGTATTTCTCTTTTTCTTGTGATGTGTTGCTTACAATATGGATTAGTTTATATAGGCACTAGATTGCCTTTTCATGAGCCAAAACATTAAATTAGCCATAAACCACAAAACTAAACTTCCAACTCTTGGCCTCTCTAACTCTTGGCCTTTCACTCTCTCTAACTCTTGGCCTTTCACTTTCTCTAACTCTTGGCCTTTCACTTTCTCACAACTCTTGGCCTTTCACTTTCTTACAACTCTTGGCCTTTCACTTTCTTACAACTTTTGGCCTTTCACTTATCTAAACTCATGACTCCTTAATTAAGACTATTAAATATAAAACTAACAAAACATTTAAAGTTTATTCAACAATTCTCCTTCATAAACTTAAATGGTTCTGCCATCTTTCATCCCAAGCATCTTCTTGTAATTGTTGAGCAGCAACGTCGGCAGTGGCTTTGTGAAGATGTCCCCGACTTGCTCTTGACTGGTCACGTGTGTTAGCTCCACATTTCCTTCCTTTACTTGATCCCGGATGAAGTGAAATCGGACGTCAATATGCTTGCTTCTTTCATGATTTACCGGGTTCTTGGCTAACTCTATAGCCGACTTATTGTCAATTCGGATCACAGTTTGACCGACTTGTTTTTCCTCCAACATGCTTAGCAGATTCCCGAGCCACATTGCATGACAAACACACCAAGATGCAGCTACATATTCAGCTTCACATGTCGACAGTGTCACAATAGGTTGCTTCTTCGAAATCCAGGTGAATGCCGTGTTGCCCATGAAAAACACATAACCAGCCGTGCTCTTTTGATCATCTACGTCTCCACACCAATCACTGTCAGAATATCCAATCAACTTGTATTTTGCCGAGCTCGAGTAGTGTAACCCGTGTGAAACTGTACCTTGAACATACCTCAAAATTCTCTTTACCGCCTTCCAATGTGTGTATCTCGGCTCCTCCATGAACCGACTTACTATGCCGACACTTAACGAGATATCCGGCCTCGTGCATGTGAGATAACGTAGGCTTCCCACCAAACTTCTGTACTTGCTTGCATCAACACGG
Organism: Gastrolobium villosum; assembly: GCA_032173675.1. Classification (NCBI taxonomy): domain Eukaryota; kingdom Viridiplantae; phylum Streptophyta; class Magnoliopsida; order Fabales; family Fabaceae; genus Gastrolobium; species Gastrolobium villosum. The sequence continues at coordinate 8,336 of JAVKPL010012231.1, read as the reverse complement.
TCTCCTCCATCAAACTTAGAGAGTTTTGAACCGGGTTCCATTGGTGTTGAAACTGGGTTGCAATCTTCCATCTTGTACTTCTTCAAGATCTTTTTTGCATAAGCCTCTTGTGACACGAAGATTCCCTTCTCATTTTGTTTTACTTCCAAACCAAGAAAGAACTTCATCAAACCGAGATCTGTCATTTCGAACTCTCTTGTCATTGTGCTCTTGAACTCTTGTATCATCTTGGCATTGTTTCCCATAAAAATGAGGTCGTCAACATAAAGAGCCACAATTAACAAGTCTCCTCCATTTTTCTTGACATAAACAGCATGTTCATATGGACATTGTTCAAGTCCATTCTCCTTGAAATATTTGTCAATACGAGCATTTCATGCCCGTGGTGCTTGCTTCAACCCGTAAAGTGCTTTCTTCAATTTCAGCACCTTCTTCTCTTCTCCTGCCTTCATGTAGCCCGGCGGTTGTTCCACATAAACTTCTTCTTCAAGAACACCATTCAGAAATACCGACTTTACATCCATTTGATGCATTGGCCATCTGTATTGAGCAGCCTGTGAGATGAGTAGCCGAATTGTCTCCATCCTTGTAACAGGGGCAAACACCTCGTCATAGTCAATTCCAGCCTTCTGCTTATAACCTTTTGCAACTAGTCGAGCTTTATATCGTTCTATCTCCCCTTGAGCATTCATTTTCTTCTTGAACACCCACTTCACTCCAATGGGCCGACTTCCTTCTGGTAGCTCGGCTAACTCCCATGTGTTATTTCGGTCAATGGCTTCTATCTCCTCATCCATGGCATCTTGCCATTTCTTATCTCGGATGGCTTCTTCAAAACTTATGTTCTCAGAGTCTGCAAGAAGACAAACAAAATGTACCTCACTTGTTGATTCATATATGTCTTGTATGCTTCGCATCCTGGGTTGTCGTACCTCGTCTTCATCATCAGAAGCTTCAGGACTTGCCGGGTTGATAATTTGTGTTGAGATTCCGTCTTCAAAGTTTACCTCAGAAGAATTGTTCCAGTCCCACTCATTTGCTTCATTGAGCTTTACATCTCTGCTTACTATGACTTTCTTGTTGACGGGGTCAAACAACTTATACCCCTTTGTTTTTTCATCATATCCAATAAAAACATATTTCTTGCTTTTATCCTCGAGCTTGGTTCTGAGCTGGTCCGGTATGTGTGCATAGGCTATACTGCCAAAAACTCTGAGATGAGCCACTGAAGGCTTTTGACCACTCCATGCTTCCTGTGGAGTTTTATCATCCAAGTTCGAATGTGGACATCGGTTCTGCACATACACAGCACACTGCACAGCTTCCGCCCAAAACTCCTTTGGCATCCTTTTGTTCTTCAGCATTGACCGAACCATGTCAAGAATAGTCCGGTTCTTCCTTTCAGCCACGCCATTCTGTTGTGGTGAGTATGGTGCTGTTAGAAACCTCCTTATCCCCTGTTCCTCACAGAAAGACATAAACGCTGTTGAGGTATATTCCCCACCTCTGTCAGACCGCACCGATTTGATATAGCTTCCTGTTGCCTTCTCAATCATCACCTTGAACCTTTTGAACACACCAAACACCTCGGACTTCTCCTTCAGAAAGTAAACCCAAGTTTTCCATGAGAAATCATCAATAAAGGAAATAAAATACTTCTTACCGCTGAAGGAACCCGGATTGATGGGTCCACACAAGTCGGTATGTATTAGTTCCAGAGGTTGCTTAGCTCGGAATCTTGCCATCGTCTGAAACGTGGTCCTGACATGCTTGCCAAGTACACAACTCTCACAAAACTTTCCTTCAAAGTTGATGCCAGGTAACCCTTCCACCATCTTCTTCTTTGCCAACTCGGTTAGACCACCATAATGTAGGTGACCAAACCGGAGATGCCAAAGTGACGCCTTATCTTCCACCTCGGCTTGTAAACATTCAACCTGTATACATTTCAGATTTAGTTTATATATACGATTCTTACCCATTTGAACCCGAACTATCAGCCGACCTTGCTCATCTTTCAAATACAATACCCGGTCTTTCATAATAACCGAGTAACCTTTCTCCATCAGTTGACCCATGCTTAAAATATTGCTTTTTAGGTCGGGTACATAGTACACATCTCGAATTGAGCCAATTAACCCGTCCTTTTGTAGGAAACAGATCGTACCTCGGCCTTTTACCTCAACCTTTGAGGCATCCCCGAACGAAACATGTCCGGTTTCCACCTTTCTCATCTCCTTGAAGAAGTGCTTATGTCCGCACATGTGGTTGCTCGCACCCGTGTCAAGATACCACTCCATGTCATCGTCTGGATTTCCTTTACTATGTGTCATTAACAAGACACCATCCTTCATCTCGCCTTCTGTGGCTAGGTTGGACGTCTCCTCCACCTTTTTCTCCTCTCTGCATTCTCTTGCGAAATGTCCGACTTTGCCACAGTTGTAACACTTGTCCGAGTTACAATCTTTTGCATAGTGACCAAACTTTCCACATTTGTAACACTCGATGTTTGAATAATGTGACCGACCTCCTCGTCGACCTCATCCTCTTCCTCTCCAGTTTTGTTGATTTGACTGTCCTACCTCATCACTATACACTTCTTGACTTCGGCCTCGACCTCTACCACCACGGCTAGTACCTCGTCCACCGCGGCCACGTCCTCTACCTCGAAAATTTTGAGAATATAGCATCTTCTCATCTTTAATTGTTGCTTTGGTCTGAAGTGCCTGCTCAAGAGTTTCCTCCTTCTTCTTCTTTCTTTGTTCATGCGCTTCAAGGGAACCCGCCAACTCATCAATGGTGAGTGTAGACAGGTCCTTGGACTCCTCTATGGCACAAACCACGTTTTCGAACTGGTCTGTCAAAGATCTCAAGATTTTCTCCACCACTCTGGTGTCAGGTATATCTTCTCCATTCCGTTTTAACTGGTTCACAATTCCTTGAACCCGGGCAACGAACCCGGATACTCCTTCCGTGTCCTTCATCTTCATTCCCTCCAACTCGGCACGAAGGGTTTGAAGCCGGACTTGTTTAACCCGGTTAGCTCCTCTATAGACATTTGCCAAGATGTCCCAGGCTGCCTTTGAGGTCTCACAATTTGCTATCTTCTCGAACCCGGATTCGTCTACAGCTCGGAAGAGCATGAATAACGCCAACTTGTCTTTTGCACGCGTCTCTTTCAACGCTTTGGTTTGAGCCGCCGAATGGCCTCCAGTGTCCTGTGGTTCTACAAAACCTGCTTGAACATTCTCCCAAGCGTCCTGGGATCCGAGAAGAGCCTTCATCTGGATGCTCCAATTCTCGTAGTTCTCCTTCGTCAACTTAGGTAGTGCCATATCACTCCCCCTCTCCATAGCTTTGATACCAATTTGTGGTATCACTATAATGTAGAACTTAAAATAAAAACAACTATTTTCTTGTGGAGAAGACAAAACTTGTATTTCTCTTTTTCTTGTGATGTGTTGCTTACAATATGGATTAGTTTATATAGGCACTAGATTGCCTTTTCATGAGCCAAAACATTAAATTAGCCATAAACCACAAAACTAAACTTCCAACTCTTGGCCTCTCTAACTCTTGGCCTTTCACTCTCTCTAACTCTTGGCCTTTCACTTTCTCTAACTCTTGGCCTTTCACTTTCTCACAACTCTTGGCCTTTCACTTTCTTACAACTCTTGGCCTTTCACTTTCTTACAACTTTTGGCCTTTCACTTATCTAAACTCATAACTCCTTAATTAAGACTATTAAATATAAAACTAACAAAACATTTAAAGTTTATTCAACACTATCACCACCTGGAATGCCTTCACTGTTGCCTTACATCAACATTTTGGAGCTTCAACTTTCGTTAATCAGAAAGGAGCTCTTTCTAAGTTGACTCGCACTCTTAGCAATTACATTCAGCGCTTTGAAACATTGGTTAATCAGGTTCCGGAGCTTGATGATGATCTTCTTATGAATTTCTTCATCTCCGGGTTCCAAGCTGAGTTGCGGAGTGCAGTCCAGATTCGGGAATCAATTTCTCTTCACAATGTGGTGCAGTTGGCTATGGTGTACGTCGAAGATGATGGACCCGTAAAATGGGTGAAATGGGCCTCTGCTATAGCTGCAATGAGAGGTGGACCCGTAACCATATGTGTACATCCAAGATGATGTTGCTGATAGCTGATGATCCACCAAGGGCTGCTGTTGTGGAGGATGAACAGATCCTTTTGCAAGCTGATCTCCGTCATTGTTACCCCCATCATAACCTTTGATGACAAGGTTATTTGTGAAGGAGTGGGGAATGTTACGAAGCGGAGTTCAGCACCTTGTGGCTTGATGAAGAATTCTGTTAGCGGTTTGTTAGGGAGTTTGTTAGATATATTATTAGTGTTGGATCGATTTCTATATTAAGAGCAAAACAAATGAATAACTCACTGATAAAGTAGCTGAAAACTCTATTTCTATTATATCTCTTTCACAGGCTTTATTGATATGAAATACAAAGGACCTATTTATAGGCCAAAATACAAAAGCTTAAAGACTAAAAAGACACAACTCTTCGTAACTAAAAAGACACAACTCTTCACCAAACTCTAAGCATAATAATTGTCCACTAACACAAACCTAAGGACATGACTCTTCACCAGAAAACACTTCACATTTCTATTTCCTATTTTCTATTTTTATCTCATTAAAATTTAACCCAACAAAACTCCCCCTTAAATTTTAATTCTTCTTTTTGAATTTTCCACCGGTTGATTTTTTTCGCGCTGCTTCCATGTTGCATTCCTTTCTTCAATTTTTTTTTTGTCCGACGGTTCCTTCATTGGTGGAAGATAGACAGTCTTGAATTTTTCTCCGTCGACCTCATCCTCCGATATACTTCCACATCCATTCTTACACGTATGATCATCACACAAGTCATCATACTAATCAGTATCTGTATCACTATAACGTCCCATTAGTTTTACAACACCTATGCCATTTTTAATACTTTCATATTCAACATGTGCTACATTAATAGCACGTTGGGCCTCATCAACCACAGTAACCCCATCACTAATTGAGGACCGTTGATTCTCATCTTCAAGCAAATAACTCAACGCATCATTTTCTGATTCCGCCCTACGATCTTCTTCTGGTTTACGCTTGAGCCAAGATGATTCCGCCATAAAAGTAACTCTAGGCTCCTCATCGTCGGGTTCCCTATCCACAATCACACCTTCCATTTTTTCTCTCTCAGTTTCTTCATCGCCGGGTTCTTCTTCAACAAGTCCAGCTTCCACTCGCCTCATCGATAGAATCTCAGACCACCGTCCTCCAGGAAAATGGTCTCTTTTTGGTGGTGTCGACTTCTTCCACTTCCACCATAAATTCAATGCAGTCTCCGACTTCTGACTTCCAAGCCGAACCGCGCCTATGTCGGTCTGTGCCATCAACCTCATCACGCCGGGGTCGAGCTCTTCTCCAAAACATGAACTCAGTGATTTAGTCGGGATCTCCCCCATCATGGTTATCAACACGGAACTCGGATTCGCGGTCTCCTCCATGCCGGTCTCTATCAAGCACCTCGGCTTCTCAATCTCCTTTCCGATTTTTGACTCCTCCAGACACTCAGGTTCCACGAAGTCTTCTACCTCGACAATGGACTCGTCATTCCCGTCCTTCTTCGCTTCTATCTCAGCTCCTTCGTTCTCCTCGTCTTCTATCTCGGCTCCCTTGTTCTCCTCCTCTTCTATCTCGGCTCCCTTGTTCTCCTCCTCTTCTATCTCGGCTCCCTTGGCCGCAGTCATCTCCATCGTCTTCTTCTCCGAGTCGTCTCTTACGCGCTCCAACACGTCAATCTCCTCCGCGGATGCGTTGCCGTTGGCAACCTCAGATTCCGCCATCTCGGTCTCTTCTTCATCCGCATCATTCTCCTCATCTTCATCATAATCATTGAAGATTTCATCTTCTTCATTAATCAGATCAAAACGTCCAGGCAAGTATTTTGTTATGAAGGCCATTAGAAAATCCTTCCACATATTATTAAAGTCGCGGCAGTTCCATGTAAGGAACCATTTGATTGCGCTTCCTCTGAGTCTTCTCATGGCTACCTGCCATTTGTCCTCCATCCAGTTTTTTTCTTTCCGAAAAAATTCCTTCAAACAGAGAAGGCAATCTAATGCTTCATCCTTATCTCCATGGAAGAGTGGCACCTCCAACTCGCTTTTTTTCTCCATAGCTCTGATACCAATTTGTTAGATCGATTTCTATATTAGGAGCAAAACAAATGAATAACTCACTGATAAAGGAGCTGAAAACTCTATTTCTATTATATCTCTTTCACAGGCTTTATTGATATGAAATACAAAGGACCTATTTATAGGCCAAAATACAAAAGCTTAAAGACTAAAAAGACACAACTTTTCATAACTAAAAAGACACAACTCTTCACCAAACTCTAAGCATAATAATTGTCCACTAACACAAACCTAAGAACATGACTCTTCACCAGAAAACACTTCACATTTTTATTTCCTATTTTCTATTTTTATCTTATTAAAATTTAACCCAACAAAAATTAGGAGTTAGTTGCTCAGAAGCCTAGGTAGGGTGCAGTGAGACTTGTGTGTCGTTCTGATATAAAAAGCTAGTTTGTGTCATTCCAATTCATTGAATAAGAGTTTCATTACTTGTTTCCTTCTAGTTCTCTCTTTCTCTCTATTTTCTTGGTTCATCTCTAACACTTTCGGTTTGAATTCTTTACCCATACACTAATACATGAGGTGTTTGAACCCGAAGTTCAGACATTAATATGACAACCCAACCCGTCCAATACCTTTTTTCACCCGTTGATTAAAGAATTACATCAGCCTAAGATGCATGGTGCGCATAATTTTCCATGCCGGAAAAATAGGTGATGTTCATTTCAATGTAAAGGTCCTAATGTAGCATCTATGTATTGCTTATGTAGCAATATAATATTTTATTTTTTGGCTTTTTTCTTTGTTTAAAAATATGAGCTATAAACACTGGCTTTTGCTGAGTGATACTAAACTGTGAATTTCTAAAATAATAGTGTTACAAATAAGATTCAATTAATCAATTACTGAAATTTTATGTAATAACCATTTCAACAAAACAAGCATGATCTGCTTAATTTACAATGCCCTAAATTCATTTTAATATAAAGGTCAGTGATATCCCAACATAATTTAATGCAAAATTTAGAAGTTATCACTGTAATCTCAAACTTCCTCTCTTTTTTTCCTAAGATTTTGGCAAAGCTATATGACAAGAACATGGCTAAACATAAATCAGAGAGAAAATTACCTTTCTAAATTCAAAGCTGACACAAACTGGGTTCGGGGCAGGAAACCAAAATATGGCAACAAGGGTTGGATAGAACTTTTAGGCATGGACTCCTTTAGTTGTAATCTATCAAGGTCTTTATAGGTAGTTAGTTCCAAAGATAATTTCAAAATGATATCACCTCAAATAGTGCTTTGACAAGAAAGCAAGCGAGTTTTTTTTTTTTTTTTTTGTTGCTTTTTGACAACAAAATTACACTAAATGTAAAAATAAACTATCTTATAAATTATTTCGGTAAACAGTCTATTGACAAAAATTTCTTACAAGCCATGTCGTTATAAGTTCGCACACCGCCAAAATTTATATATATATAGGGGGAAGGGAAGAGAAAGAAAAACGAACAGAATAAAAGAAAATTAAAATCATCTTTGAGAGAAAAAGTGCATGCAACCAAGCCAGCCAGCGAACGTGTGTGGATTAATAAAACAAATTCTGTAATCATCTTCGGTTTGGATTAATCATCTTGTTTATTGGATTAATAAAATTTGTTTATGAATTACTTTGGAAACATGTAACAGAAATAAGCATTTATTCCCAAATGATCAAAGCACGCAGATAAACATTACATTCTCAAAACTCTCAATGATGAAGTGTCCCGTGCCGCATGCGGCCTTTTAAAATTCTTGTATTTTTCAGTAACCACTAAATTCTAATATTTGATTCTATAAATACCCAACATACCACCTAGCAAAGCAACATCCACACACATAAATAGTAAATAGTCCAGTGCAGAAGTTGAGTAACAGATTCTAGTTGCCAAAGTTCCTCAATGGCTTCTCTATTTACCAAATCAATAGTGAAAGCCATGACAACAATGCCTTTCATCAAAACCAAGTGGTGGTTGTTGTGATACCTTTCCCAGCACAAGGCCATCTCAATCAGCTTTTGCATCTGTCACGCCTAATCTTATCACACATATTCCTGTTCATTATGTTGGCACAGCCATACATAACCGACAGGTCACAGTTCGTGTCCAAGGTTGGGAACCACAAAATCC
>JAVKPL010012230.1:0-58725 GCA_032173675.1 Gastrolobium villosum | reverse complement strand
CAGGTAAAGAGGAAGGTTGTGTTAGGCGTAGGGAGCCAGTTTTATAATAGAGCTACTTTTATGAGATAAACCCAAATGATTTTTTGTGTATCAAAACTTTATGTACCTAGACTCAAAATTCCATTTTTCCTCTACGTAATCATGTGTATTATTGGTGTATGATATGTCATTTTTTTTTATTATGCCTAATGAGTTTCAATTTGCAGTATTCCACATCTGAAAACTGTGGTTCAGTTACTTGCAAATATGGAAAGCAGCCAGCTTAGTTCACTGTCCCTAAATCATCCTCTCAAGGTATAATAGCTTTGTCACAGACACTCATGTATATTACCTTCTGATCGAAATGAAAATGGGGGAAATCTAGGAAAAGGAAGCCCATAAGAGAACTTGAAAAGGCTCATTTGGTCGAATTGGTGAAGGCATGACAGAAAAGTCTTTGTTCTTCAAATGCTTTCTACAATGTCCCTTTCTCCACCAGGGAAAGAAGAAAGGAAGAAACAAAATTTAAAAAGCTTGTGCGTGAGTGAGGTCAACTTTTTGAATTACTTTGGTACTATGCGTGACGGATCATGTTCTATCATTTGCCCTGTCAGGAACTTGAACCAGGAAACCAATCTCAAGGGACAGGTTAATGAAATGTATGTTGCTTGGGAATCTCACCTCTCATCAATTCATGCAGAATTTTTAGAAGGTTTGAAACCAAACTGATCATCCTTAATTTCATCGTCCAGATATTTTCCTTCTTGGAATCTTCTTGCAAAATGTTGTTCCCTTTTGCCTCTTGTTCTATTAATCTCATTAATTCAGGTAGAGTTCCCAACTTTTTTCATTATCCTTATCAGCATGACTAGTGGGGTAATCAAAAGCATAAGATGTGATTCTTGTATTGTCAATTTCAAAAGAATCACTTTGAAGTATGTATTTGGGCTTAACACAAAAGAAGAAAGAAAGACTAATGTAGTGATGAGGTGAGAGGTAAAGAAACCAGGATAATTTAGAAAATCCATTTATTAATAGCAAATATTGAAAAAGAAACATGTGAGCCCGTTTTTCAAAAAGTCTTCCAAAGCCTTTGGCTGTGCAATAGGATTAGCATTACAAAATTACTTTGAGTGAGAATCTAAGATCTTGGGCAACTTGGTGATCTCCTAATTGTTGAGCTCTGTACTTGGAGAACATCAATAAACCAAGTTAATGTTATGATCCATAGGATGATACAACCGAGCCATCCTCCACCATGGGAAAAAAAGGAAGGGGGTGTCTCGGTTGGAACTTGGATCTAGAAACTTCTTGAAAAGACCACGTGGGCCTAGAGTATCAATTTTTTTTCCGTGTGAGGTGAAGGTTTGTACAGAGAGGATAAGCAGATAGAACTTGGATCTAGAAACTTCTTTTTGTGCCCGAGAAAGCCTACCACTACCACTATGACTGCTTATCATAAATTGATTAGCATAGTATTAAATATAACTGCATAAAATTGGAACAAAATTAAAAAAAAAAAATGAAAATAAAAAAATAGTTTATGTTGATTTTATTTCGTTTCATATTTTTATTTTGTCATCTTTTATATATATATATATATATATATATATATATATATATATATATATATATAGACACACACACACACACACACACACACACACACACACACATATATATATATTTATAAATTTGTATAATTTATTTTATTATTTGTAAAATGTGATTTTAACATAAAAAGGTAAATTTGAAAATATTTAAAAAAATCTTATAGTAAAAGCAGTTAACAGAACCGTTACAGCTCTGTAGTTTTTTTTGTTTTTTTTTGATAAGAGCTCTGTAGTTTTCATTTTGGATGTTTTAGATGAAACTATTTGACGGCCTGAATTTTTCTATAAAAATTTTTATTGTTATTTTTCATTTTTTATTTTTACTTTCAAAAAAACAATAATGTCAAAAGCTAATTTTGTTTCACAATATTAATAATGGATATTTACCCTTTTGTTTAATGAATTTTACACAAAATGATTTTTCAATTAAAAATTTATATATGTTTAATTTGGATTATTTCACCCACTTAAATCCCTAGTACACGTATGTTATTATAGTTTAATCCCTGCTACATCATATTTTAGGTTAAATAATAGGACAAGTTATGCACATGAATATGATATTCTCTAAACTGGGCTGGATCAGAAACGGGCTTATATATTTGGGTTATGGGTCTGACCCATTATGTGCAAGCTAAAGCATAGAAAAAACCTTGGAGAATCAGAAGCAGATTGCTCGGCAGCAATATATTGAAAATTTGTGTGCAAGGAAGACAATGAAGAATGTTGTTGTTGCAGATACTGGTTTAATGACTGCACAGCAAGCATATTTGCTGAAGGTGGTTTTCTTGCTGGTTTTGATGTTTCCCTTACTCATCTGAGATCTTCCTTGCCACTTTTTTAAATTATATATTTTTCTAAGAAATTTTTTTTTTCAGATTTTTATTATCTTGGCTTTCAAAATTATGTTGCCAATACCAGTAATTATGAATTGTTATTCATTTTTTTTGTGGTTAGTTTTACAACTTATAAAAGGTGGAACTTTTTACGAAGAGGTATTTGGTATGTCAAATTTTTTTGAGAATGTTGGATTAATTTTATTCATGCTATGTTTGGTTAATTGTAAAATATTATGAGAATCTGATCCTAAATGATAAAATTATCAGTCATTTTGAATATTGAATCTCTTATTAGTCGTCAAACACGTTCATTTTATCGGGGCATTTTCGTCTCAAAATGTTGTTAGGCGTTTTCCAGTCGGTGGAAAAAAAAATAATACCATGGGTGAGATAGTATTACTTTTTGGGAATGTGTAGTTAAAAATAAAATGATGGAAAAAAGTATGCTGAGATTATTATTATTATTTTTTTTATAACAATGCTGAGATTATTTTCATTTCTACTTAGGAGTGTTCATCAACCGATCCAAATCGTTTTAAACCGCGGTAATCGAACCAAAAAATCGAAAACCGAAAAATTAAAAATTGAAAAAAATTGCAAATTTTAATTGGATTGATTTGGTTTTCGGATTGATTGATGAAAATCGAACCAATCCAAACCGATTCTATATATTAATTCTCATCCACCTACTTAGGTCTTTCCCCAATCATAGCCCAAAAATTTCTAAATCCAAAAATCCCAAGACCCATCAACTAAACCTAGGAAAAAGCCTAGTCACATCTCACCAACAAAATTGTTGCAGTGTATGGTTTCATATCTCATTGCCCCACAAAAAAAAAAACTATATTGTCATTTACTAATGCTTTTGTATTTTAATTTTTTTTTTGATAAACATATACAAAGGATGTTATTTGCACAAGAATCATGAAACAAAAATTTTAGGATTTTTAGAAAACCGAAAACCGATCCAATCCAAATTGAAAAAAATTGGATTTGATCAGATCGGATTTGAAAATAAATCCAAACCGAATGGATGATTAAACCGAAGTGATTAGATCAGATGATTTTTGCTTCCAAAATCGATCCAATCCAGATCACGAACACCTCTATTTCTTTCTCTTTTTTTTGGTGAAAGACCTGACTTGTTTTAAAAAGATCGAACACCCCTACTTCTACTTATACCAAATATGAAGAAAAAAAAATTCCACCCCATTTTCTGAGCATTTTAACCAAAAAAACTCAAATCAAACACCCTTTATGTTGAGTGGGAAATATTCACATTATAATGAAGTTAGCTTTCTCGATTACCAAAAAAAAAGTTAGCCTTCTCAAATTAGGTGCCACAAGATTAAGTGCAACCCTAAATAATTACTGGGTTTTTCATCTATCATTTAACATGATCACAAAAATTTTCCTACACACACAACATTTTGTGGAACCCGCAGCAAAAAAAAAAAAAAAAAATCCGGCACGCAAAATGAATCTCTATAACATAACACAATCACTTTTCCTATAACATAACTCTTATAAAACCCATAATTATTATGGTTTTTCTTTTGGGTAATGTTTATCTCAAATTGCATAAGAGAGAAATATTTTTCTATACTCACATAGTCACATTAATAATTAAGCTACTATTTTATTTTATCTTTCTCTCTTGGTGGGCCCCATAATTATATGTGAGTGTAAGAAATATTTCTGTCTCATGTATATTGAGAAAAATACTACCCTTTCCTGTAACTATCAAGAGTAAATCAAGGGTCACAATTTGAAAGACGAGGAGATTTAAGTATAATGGAGCTGCGACTCAAAATTAGTTTTAGAGTAAATACCCCTTTTCGTCCCTGGCAATTTTCAAGAGGCACATTTTAGTCCCGAACAATAAAAAAGGCTCATTTTAGTCCCTAATATTTGAAAAAAGGACTACGTTTGTCCTTCCGTTAGTTGGTATCTGACGGCCCAACTAACGGAGCACACGTGGACCGTTACTTTGTTGAGTCACCGTTAAATATGCCAGTGTGGAAGTAATATGATGTCGTTTTATGTCTTCTTGGAATTTTGGATAGCTGACCCTAGCATCGAAGGCCCTATTTGGTCCATAACACCACAAACCTTTCTCTATCTATTTTATTTATTTAATTAATGTCATTTTTCCATTACTCATAATATGGTTCTAGTTAGTAGTCAAATTAGGGCTTGATTAGAGATGTAGCAGATTATGTTAAATAAACAAGGGGATGGCCTTGACCCTTGAGCCAATGTAACATCTCGCTATCTAGTATCTCAGTCCTGGTAATTCTGATCCTATGTGAAAACTATAGGCTTTATATCAAGATATACCATTTATCAATGAGTTTTTATTTGCATTAAGATATTATGGGAGAATATTAAATCGTGAATTCAGTTCAACAGCAAAGCCCCTAGATCTAAACCCTCCTCAACTAATTATGTAACATGCTAGTGACACCTTTTAGCTTCATTCCTAATGATTTGAGGCATGATAGTCGTGACTTACTGAATTTTCAGATTTGTTGCATGCTTGACTTAGGAACAGGGCAGCTTCCTCCCCTCTAGCTTCCCCTAAACTTTGATGTATTGGGGAAAAGAAAAGAAATGTTCTATTAATAATTTATGCTTCCAATGATGAGTAAAGACGGAGATGTTAAAATTAGGCAGTTTTAACCTACCATTTTTTCTTGCTTGACAAGCTTTCCCCTTTCCCACTATTCTTTCCTAATTGTACAAAGTAAAAAAGAAACCCTCTATAATGCCTACTGTAGTTATTCTGCTTACCCCCTCTTTTCATTCTGTACACTACCAAGACTGACAATGAGGTTCTTGGTGGCCCTTTGTTCAAAAAAGCTTTGTCTGGACATTATTGATGCTCTCCTGTCTCCATAGTGGGGGAAGAATAAGAAAGCACCTATTTTACTGTGGGAACTTGAAAGTAATAAGGAACCAGGAAAATGTATTGAGGCCCTATGGGGAAAATGTATTGAGGCCCTATAGGGAAAATGTATTTTCAATGACCAAATAGGGCTCGATAAATTTGTCAGAGACCAAATAGGGTCTTCGATGCTAGGGTCAGCTATCCAAAACTCCAAAAAGACATAAAACGATGTCGTATTACTTCCACGCTGACATACTTAACGGTGACTCAGCAAAGTAATGATCCACGTGTGCTCCATTACTTTATTGTTAATAGCCCACTCATTAGTTGGGCTATCCACGTGTGCTCCACGCTGACATACTTATCGCTGACATACTCCCAAGCCAGGTAAAGAGGAAGGTTGTGTTAGGCGTAGGGATCCAGTTTTATAATAGAGCTACTTTTATGAGATAAACCCAAATGATTTTTTGTGTATCAAAACTTTATGTACCTAGACTCAAAATTCCATTTTTCCTCTACGTAATCATGTGTATTATTGGTGTATGATATGTCATTTTTTTTTATTATGCCTAATGAGTTTCAATTTGCAGTATTCCACATTTGAAAACTGTGGTTCAGTTACTTGCAAATATGGAAAGCAGCCAGCTTAGTTCACTGTCCCAAAATCATCCTCTGAAGGTATAATAGCTTTGTCACAGACACTCATGTATATTACCTTCTGATTGAAATGAAAATGGGGGAAATCTAGGAAAAGGAAGCCCATAAGAGAACTTGAAAAGGCTCCTTTGGTCGAATTGGTGAAGGCATGACAGAAAAGTCTTTGTTCTTCTAATGCTTTCTACAATGTCCCTTTCTCCACCAGGGAAAGAAGAAAGGAAGAAATAAAATTTAAAAAGCTTTTGCGTGAGAGGTCAACTTTTTGAATTACTTTGGTACTATGCGTGATTGATCATGTTCTATCATTTGCCCTGTCAGGAACTTGAACCAGGAAACCAATCTCAAGGGACAGGTTAATGAAATGTATGTTGCTTGGGAATCTCACCTCTCATCAATTCATGCAGAATTTTTAGAAGGTTTGAAACCAAACTGATCATCCTTAATTTCATCGTCCAGATTTTTTCCTTCTTGGAGTCTTCTTGCAAAATGTTGTTCCCTTTTGCCTCTTGTTCTATGAATCTCATTAATTCAAGAAGAGTTCCCAATTTTTTTCATTATCCTTATCAGCATGATTAGTGGGGTGATCAAAATCATAAGATGTGATTCTTGTATTGTCACTTTCAAAAGAATCACTTTCAAGTATGTATTTGGTCTTAACACAAAAGAAGAAAGAAAGATTAATGTAGTGATGAGGTGAGAGGTAAAGAAACCAGGATAATTTAGAAAATCCATTTATTAATGTTAGTATATGGGTGTCCTAGAGACAATCTTTTGATTAAATAAAGGACACTAGATGTAGAACTTTGTTTGTCGCAAATAAATGAAAGCACTATTTATTCAGTTTCATATTGTGTCTCGATATTATTGTTAATATTATATGAACAAACTGGATAAACCCCTTGGAATAGAACAGGTATCTCTTGAGTATCTGTGATGAGATCACGATCATGAGGATTCAAGGATATTGCATGTCTATTCCTAATTATATGTTCCTAGTCTAGAGACACTGAGTTTGGGGATCATTGATCTCGAGTAAAGACTAGTACGACTTATCTACTTGTATATGTATACAAGGTAAACACCTCATGAGCTGCAGATATGGAGATATCTTAGCTAAAGTCGTGGGTGGACCTATAAGAGTATAGCTCGCACTGAACAGACCCAAAAAGAGACTCTATGAGGAAATCTCACAGATAGTGTCATTAGAGTAATCTCTTTATGTTTGGGTATGTCTTTCCTTAGACCAGAAGTTATTACCTAGATTGTGTTCTTGAAGACATGTTTTGATTGTATGCCTCGTCTGCCTGAAACATGGAGACTCATAGGTATACTGTTGGGCGTGTCCTTAAAGGGCACAGGGCTAGGGTAATAAGCTGAAGGAATTCGTCAAATCTCTGTGAGAGATTAGGTTATCTGTAAACCGGAGAAATCAGGATGGCATTTACAGGGACTCGGGAATCTATGCATAGTAAAAGAGATCATGAGATGATCTGCCTTTAGAGTCAGTAAATTGAAGATTTCCTATTTCGAATAAAGCTTACCCTAAACCGCAGGGGTTGATACATTTCCTTACCCTAGGTTAATGGGAAGATAACCGAGACGAAGGGAAATACATACGGTAACCAAATATGTGCAATAGGATGATCAAGTCATTAATCTGACTAGTTCTGGGGCAACAAAGCATTGCTAGTGCTCTGTGTTGTCATTAATTGGATTGTGGGCTTGTTAGGCCCAAGCCCAATTATGTCAGAAGCTAAGTTGGACCTAATGGGTCACACACTAACACCTTGTAGTCATGATGGACTAGCTTTAAAGGTATTGGGCCTAATAATGGTTGTTAGCCCAAGAAGCTGTTTGGAAGCCCACCTAAATGGGTGGGTGGTGCATTGAGCTTAGTAATGGGCTTGGATAGTCCAAGCCATTACTAATTAATTTAATTAGTTAAATTAATAATCAAATATTTGAATTTCGAATTTTGAATTTGAAATTTGAAATTTGAATTTGGAATTTGAATTTCGAAATTCGAATTTTGAATTTGAAATTTGAAATTTGAAATTTGAAATTTGAATTTTGAATTTGAATTTTTAAATACGAATTTTGAATTTGAAATTTTGAATTTTGAATTTTGAATTTGAATGTTTGAACGTTTGAATTCAAGTGTTTGAATTCGAATTTGAATTGGCTTTGAAAAGTTGTTTCATAATAAAAGGATAAGACAGGATCTTATTGGAGCATATTCCTTGGATCAAGAAGCATCTTTGCAGCACATCCTTGGGCTGTTTGGTGCGCAAATTTGAGTGATAAGGATGTCATCTTATCACTTAAAACAAAGCTCCATTCAGATTTGGTGGTTGAGGGAATCAGTGGGTGAGTTGATTCAAATTTTGAATGCAACTACTCAATATATTTGGACCCCTTCTAGGGCTAAATTATGCGCATGAAAAGTATACTATATGATAGTTTATGAATTTAAGTTTAAATTATTTTGAACTTAATTTATTGAGGATAAGATTGGAGGTTGTTGGCAAAATTGATTTTGCAACAGCTCCACCTTATCCTCCCCCGTTCCATGCGCAAATTTCAAATGTGTTTTAAAGTTGGTTTTCATTTTGAATGAATTAAATTCTCTCCTCCTCTCATCAAGGTGTGCGCATATATACTGGTTCCTCTCCTTAGGGTTTTGTTAAGAAAACCTAGCCAACTCTTCTTCATCTGATGCACCATTCTGTAGGGTAGTTCACTACACCTTTCCAAACAGAATACCTAGCCTCCACCTTCACCACTTGTGCGCATAGCAAGCCTCACTGTGGTGTTCATCTGGTGGCTTTCAAGAAGGGGTTCTTGCATCATTGACGAACGGTGGTGTGGATCACCATTAGAGGGTTTGAACCCTTCAAGCCTGACATCTGATCTCCCTGACTGATCAGGCCAAAAACAAGGTAACATCATGCTGTCTTAAAGCATGAACCTATGTGTGCATGTATGTTCCGCAGTAAAAATTTTGTTTTTACACCTTACATGCATCGGCCTTCAAAGGCTAGTTTACTTTCAAGTGGTATCAGAGCCCGGTTGCTTTACCATCGGCGGGTGATGGTACCTTGTTTGTGAAAGGAGTTTTTCACGATCAAAAATCCTTAAAGGGTTAAAGTTTAAATTCTGCATATGGATTTTGAATCACAAATCCTTTAAAGTGTTAAAGTTTTTGTTTTTATGAACATGTAAATTTGATTCTGTGTTCATAAAACATTATGCATCATGGTTTAGTTTCTTTTTCTTTATGAAAGTTTTAAAAGGAACACCCTTTTTGAAAGGGTAGATTCGGCCATGGAGGGTACTAAGAGTACCTTGAATGATTTCTTATTTTTCTCCATGAATTGTGTCATGTTTATATGCATGAAATTTTGTGACAAAATTTATCATATAGTCACCTATATGATTCGGCCATGAAGGAGTTTATGGCTACATGCATGGTTTAATTTTGTTTTCTTTGAGAAAGAATTAACAAAATTTGAATTAAAATTGTTTTTTAATTCGGCCAATAAGAAATTTAAGATTATGAATCTTGATGATATTTTGATGTTTAAATGTTAAATGTCAAAATATATGTGAAAATATTATGTGATAATATAATGTTTGTGTTTGCAAGTTTTGAACTTTTAAGGTACAAACAGGAAGGGGATGGTCATGGTGCCCGGATTTGAATTTTTGAATTTTAAATTAATGTGTAATCGCGCCCTTTAATTTACAAGTGTATTTGTAATTTAAATTTTGTAATTTTGTCCCTCCAAAGATGTTTTGGAGTTTCTTTGATTATGTGTAATTAGAGAAATAGGCTAGTGGCGTATAGACGAAAAGCGGCCGTTGCTTAAAGAATCATAAAAGGACAAAAGAGCGAGAACCATTGCTATCTCAATATAAACTGTTTATATGCATGTATGATTAGAACGTCTAGTATGCATGAATTGGGCAAACCGCGTTTTGTATGGTTATTATGTTTGTCCAATAGTGACTAGTGTATACCGATAGATGTTTGACATAGGTAACGACTAACATGATAACTTACCATATGCGTTTGATGGACCTAATTAACCCTAAAATAAATGGAACCCTTAAAAGGAATAAATAATTAAGCATATGATTATCTCCCACCACCAATGCTACTCAAAACTCTTCTACATAGTGGTGCTCCACAACTCAGTTGGGACCCACTATTTCGTTGGGCTAGAGTAGTGTTTGAAGTGTAAGAAACTTAGGGTGCTGGTTTAATGCTTAACTAAGACATAAATTGCAGGCACAGCCGGGCTTATGTGCTTAGGGTAATGGTGCTAGGTTGGTTGCATGAGATGCACCACTAAGTGACAAAGAGTTGTCAACCTAATGTTAAGAGAGGGTATGAGATACTGTTGATAAAGATCAACCCATTATTTAAATTAATCTTGCGGTCTCAGAAGGAGATTAAAATAAATAATCGCACTCTTAATCTCACTAAGGTAAAATCTAAAGTAGATTAACCCTAAGTCAAAAAGGAAGGGTCATTGACTTAGATAAAATAGTGGGAGGGGCAAATTATTTAAAGTCTTTAATAATTTGCTTTTAACTACATAACCGTATATTAACTAAAACCATATTTACATCTTTTCAGCTTTTAGTATGACTAATCAACTTCACTGCATTCAATTTTTGACACGAATGAACTGACCGGTTCAAATTTTATGGACTGGTATCGGAACTTAAGAATTGTTCTTAAGACCGAAAAGATAGCTTATGTCCTTGACACTGCTTTGCCTATTGTGCCTAAGGAAGGGGAAGATGGGTTCACAGAATTTGATTTCGAAACCCACAAGCAACACATGGATGATAATGTGTTGGCTTGTTGCATCATGCTGGCATCCATGTTGCCTGAACTGCGTAAACAGCACGAGCATATGGATGCCCCCTCTATTATCATGCATCTCAAGGAGCTGTATAATATTAAAGGCAGACATGAGAGGTGTGAGACCTTTAGGGAATTGTTCCTGTGCAAGATGACTGAAGGCATGTGTTTTAACTGCCATGTACTGAAGATGATGGCACTCATTGAGAAGCTAGAGGGTCTAGGGTTCACAATGGATGCTGAATTAATTAATGACTTAGTTCTATCATCACTTCCTCATTCTTTCAGTGAATTCATAATGGATTACAACATGCATGGGATGCTTGTGAGCTTGCCAGAGTTGTTAAGGATGTTAACGACTGCTGAAATGTCTATCAAGAAGATGAGACACAAGCTCTTATGATTGGTGGGCCTGAAAGGGCTATGGGTAAGGGCAAGGAGCCTGCAAAAGGCAACTCCCTTAAGCCCAAAGGTAAAACCAATAAGAAAAAGGGCAAAAAGAAAGGTAAGGGAGCACCCAAGGACAAAAGTGATGCTGTGTGCTTTCATTGTGGCAAATATGGCCATTGGAAAAGGAATTGTCCAGACTACCTGAAGAGTGTGAAGGAGCATGGTGATGCTTCAACCTCAGGTATTCACATGATTGAGATAAATTGTTCTTATGCTAATCCGATTTTATAAGGTATTGGATACCGGTTATGGTTCTTATTATCTGCAATGTGTTGCAGGTGCTTAGAAGCCTAGAAGATTGGAGAAGAACGAGGTGGACCCCACGCAGGCGATGAAGCAAGAGTTGCTGCTCATGCTGGTGGGGATACCGACCTCATTAGCCTACAGGCGCCTTATTGCATTTGAATAATTGTCTTTATGTTCCCGGCATTTCTGGAAATATTATTTCTTGTTTAGAACAAGATGGTTTTGCTTTAACTATTAAGGATGATACATTTTCTATCATTTTGAATGATATTGTTTTGGTACGCTTCTTTAATTAATGGCTTGTATGTTTTGGAAATGGGAACTAAAGTGCTCAATGGAGATGTGAAATGACCTAGGATAGATAATCAATCTTATCTTTGGCACTATAGACTAAGGCACATAAATGAAACAAGATTGTCTAGGATGCATAGAGATGGATACCTGGACTCCAAGGATTTGGAATCCTATGGACAATATGAATCTTGTCTAGCTGGGAAAATGATTCGTCAATGCCCAAAGGGCTTGAGATTCATAGGGCTAGTGAGTTATTAGAACTCATTCACTGTGATTTATGTGGCCCAATGTATGTTGTGGCTAGAGGAGGAAACTCCTATTTCATTTACTGATGAAGTAGTGAAACGACATGGCAAGATGGTTAAGTCATTGTGATCAGATCGTGATGGTTAATATTTGAGCCATGAGTTTCGAGATTATCAGAGAGAAAATAGAATTCTCTCGCAGTTTACTGCACTTAACACACCACACCAAAACGGTGTCAGGAGAAACAGGACTGTGTTAGACATGGTTAGGTTTATAATGAGTTAGACTCAACTTCCAAAATCGTTTTGGGGATATGCCTTAGACACAGAGGCATAACTTTCTAAATAGGGTACAGTCTAAATCTGTTCAGACCACACCATATGAGATATGGAATGGTAAGAGACCCAACCTGAGTTACCTCAGGGTATGGGGATCGCCGGCTTATGTCAAAGCATTGGCATCAGACAAGCTTAGTGCTGAGAGTACTAAATGTCTATTTGTGAGGTGTCCCAAGGTTCTAAGGGATACTGGTTTTACTCCAGGAATACTGAGTTCGTTGAGAAGGATTGGATCTCTCAAGGAGGCAGTGGGAGTAAGATTGATCTTGAAGAAGTGCAAGATCCACAAGAACAGATTGAGGAACCCGAGTCTGCTCCGCAGGCAACGTTCTCCAATGGAGAAGTAAACACACAACTCCGTAGATCTACGAGGGTCATCCATCCACCTGAGAGGAACGAGTTTGTGATTGAGAATCAGCAAACTATTGAGGATGATGAACCGAGTAACTACGAGGAGGCGGTCAAAGATGTTGACTCCTCAAGATGGCTTGAAGCCATGGAATCTGAAATGGATTCGATGTATCAGAACAAGGTATGGACCTTGGTTCCTAAACCGCAAGGAATAGTTCCTATCGGTAATAAATGGGTCTTTAAAAGAAAGACTGATGCAGATGGCAACTTTCAGACCTACAAAGCTAGGTTGGTGGCGAAAGGGTATCGTCAAAGACAAGGAGTTGACTATGATGAAACTTTCTCACCAGTTGCCATGATCAAATCTATTAGGATTATGCTTGCAATAGCAGCATACCACGACTATGAAATTTGGCAAATGGATGTCAAGACCGTCTTCTTGAATGGGTTCTTGAAGGAGGAAGTGTACATGACACAACCTGAAGGCTTTGAAATCAAAGATCAGGAGCATATGGTATGCAAACTACAAAGGTCAATATATGGGCTAAAGCAAGCATCAAGGAGTTGGAATATACGTGTTGATGAAGTCGTTACGAGTAACGGTTTTATCAAGAACGAGGATGAACCTTGTGTTTACAGGAAGGTTAGTGGGAGTAATGTCGTCTTCCTAGTGCTTTATGTAGATGACATATTGATAGGAAATGACAACCCCACATTAAAAAATAACGAAAGAATGGCTTTCAGAAAACTTCACCATGAAGGATTTGGGAGAGGCAGCCTTTATACTTGGTATAAAGATCTATAGAGATAGATCTAAGAGGCTGCTAGGTTTATCTCAATCCACGTACGTTGACAAGATGCTAAAGAGGTTTAGCATGGAAGGGTCGAAAAAGGGTTTTCTTCCTGTCAGTCATGGGGTACACCTATCAAGGGCTATGTGTCCTAAGTCACAGCCTGAGAAGGATCGCATGAGTGAAATTCCATACGCTTCGGCTATTGGATCCATCTGTATGCCATGATATGTACGAGACCAGATGTCTCATATGCTTTAAGCATTACGAGCAGATACCAGTCAGACCCTGGAGAGGGTCACTGGACAGCAGTCAGAAACCATCCTTAAATACTTAAGAAGAACTAAGGATGCGTTTCTGGTCTATGGTGGGGTTAATGAGTTAACAGTGAAAGGGTTCATTGAAGCCAGCTTTCAAAGTGACAAAGATGACTGTAAGTCACAATCAGTGTTCGTATTCACCTTAAATGGTGGGGGTAGTATATTGGAAGAGTTCCAAGCAGGATACTAAAGCAGATTTAATGACAGAAGCTGAATACATAGCTGCTTCAGAAGCGGCTTAGGAGGCCGTGTGGATCAAGGAAGTTCATTTATGAACTAAGGGTGGTTCCAAGCGTGGATGAGCCCATACAGTTGCTTTGCGACAACACTGGAGCCATTACGCAGTCAATGGAACCTAGGTCTCATCAAAGATCTAAACACATGCTCCGCAGATATCACTTGATTAGAGTAATCAATGATGGGATGGATGTAAAAATGGATTATATTCCCACAGTTATAAACCTGGCCGATTCTCTGGCAAAGGCCGTTTCTCAGAGAAAACATGATAGTGATTATGTGGCTTTAGGTATACGACTTAGGTCTGATTGGCTCTAGGCCAAGTGGGAGCTTGTTAGTATATGGGTGTCCTAGAGACAATCTTTTGATTAAATAAAGGACACTAGATGTAGAACTTTATTTGTCGCAAATAAATGAAAGCACTATTTAGTCAGTTTCATATTGTGTCTCGATATTATTGTTAATATTATATGAACAAACTGGATAAACCCCTTGGAATAGAACAGGTATCTCTTGAGTATCTGTGATGAGATCACGATCATGAGGATTCAAGGATATTGCATGTTTATTCCTAATTATATGTTCCTAGTCTAGAGACACTGAGTTTGGGGATCAGTGATCTCGAGTAAAGACTAGTACGACTTATCTACTTGTATATGGATACAAGGTAAAGACCTCATGAGCTGCAGATATGGAGATATCTTAGCTAAAGTCGTGGGTGGACCTATAAGAGTATAGCTCGCACTGAACAGGCCCAAAAAGAGACTCTATGAGGAAATCTCACAGATAGTGTCATTAGAGTAATCTCTTTATGTTTGGGTATGTCTTTCCTTAGACCAGAAGTTATTACCTAGACTGTGTTCTTGAAGGCATGTTTTGATTGTATGCCTCGTCTGCCTGAAACATGGAGACTCATAGGTATACTGTTGGGCGTGTCCTTAAAGGGCACATGGCTAGGGTAATAAGCTGAAGGAATTCGTTAAATCTCTGTGAGAGATTAGGTTATCTGTAAACCGGTGAAATCAGGATGACATTTACAGGGACTCGGGAATCTATGCATAGTAAAAGAGATCATGAGATGATCTGCCTTTAGAGTCAGTAAATTGAAGATTCCCTATTTGGAATAAAGCTTACCCTAAACCGCAGGGGTTGATACATTTTCTTACCCTAGGTTAATGGGAAGATAACCGAGACGAAGGAAAATACATACGGTAACCAAATATGTGCAATAGGATGATCAAGTCATTAATCTGACTAGTTCTGGGGCAACAAAGCATTGCTAGTGCTCTGTGTTGTCATTAATTAGATTGTGGGCTTGTTAGGCCCAAGCCCAATTATGTCAGAAGCTAAGTTGGACCTAATGGGTCACACACTAACACTTTGTAGTCATGATGGACTAGCTTTAAAGGTATTGGGCCTAATAATGGTTGTTAGCCCAAGAAGCTGTTTGGAAGCCCACCTAAATGGGTGGGTGGTGTATGGAGCTTAGTAATGGGCTTGGATAGTCCAAGCCATTACTAATTAATTTAATTAGTTAAATTAATAATCAAATATTTGAATTTCGAATTTTGAATTTGAAATTTGAATTTTGAAATTTGAATTTGGAATTTGAATTTCGAAATTCGAATTTTGAATTTGAAATTTGAAATTTGAAATTTCAATTTTGAAATTTGAATTTGGAATTTGAATTTTTAAATACGAATTTTGAATTTGAAATTTTGAATTTTGAATTTTGAATTTGAATGTTTGAACATTTGAATTCAAGTGTTTGAATTCGAATTTGAATTGGCTTTGAAAAGTTGTTTCATAACAAAAGGATAAGGCAGGATCTTATTGGAGCATATTTCTTGGATCAAGAAGCATCTTTGGAGCACATCCTTGGGCTGTTTGGTGCGCAAATTTGAGTGATAAGGATGTCATCTTATCACTTAAAACAAAGCTCCATTCAGATTTGGTGGTTGAGGGAATCAGTGGGTGAGTTGATTCAAATTTTGAATGCAACTACTCAATATATTTGGACCCCTTCTAGGGCTAAATTATGCGCATGAAAATTGTACTATATGATAGTTTATGAATTTAAATTTAAATTATTTTGAACTTAATTTCATGAGGATAAGATTGGAGGTTGTTGGCAAAATTGATTTTGCAACAGCTCCACCTTATCCTCCCCCGTTCCATGCGCAAATTTCAAATGTGTTTAAAAGTTGGTTTTCATTTTGAATGAATTAAATTCTCTCCTCCTCTCATCAAGGTGTGCGCATATATACTGATTCCTCACCTTAGGGTTTTGTTAAGAAAACCTAGCCAACTCTCCTTCATATGATGCACCATTCTGTAGGGTAGTTCACTACACCTTTCCAAACAGAATACCTAGCCTCCACCTTCACCACTTGTGCGCATAGCAAGCCTCACTGTGGTGTTCATCTGGTGGCTTTCAAGAAGGGGTTCTTGCATCATTGATGAACGGTGGTGTGGATCACCATTAGAGGGTTTGAACCCTTCAAGCCTGACATCTGATCTCCCTGACTGATCAGGCCAAAAACAAGGTAACATCATGCTGTCTTAAAGGATGAACCTATGTGTGCATGTATGTTCCGCAGTAAAAATTTTGTTTTTACACCTTACATGCATCGGCCTTCAAAGGCCAGTTTACTTTCAATTAATAGCAAATATTGAAAAAGAAACATGTGAGCCCGTTTTTCAAAAAGTCTTCCAAAGCCTTTGGCTGTGCAATAGGATTAGCATTACAAAATTACTTTGAGTGAGAATCTAAGATCATAGGCAACTTGGTGATCTCCTAATTGTTGAGCTCTGTACTTGGAGAACATCAATAAACCAAGTTAATGTTATGATCCATAGGATGATACAACTGAGCCATCCTCCACCATGGGAAAAAAAAGGAAGGAGGGTGTCTCGGTTGGAAAATTGCGAACCTAAGACTAAGGGGATTCCTGTTTATGACATCTGACAAAGCTTTTGAAGCATCGGGCTGATGTTTTTGGATCAAGTGACCGCTATTGATGATAATCATCCTATATATCATGTATGTGTACACATTTTCAGCTTGTGCTTTTGGTTTTTTCATCTTTTATAATCAAACTTTCGCCAAATGTTATGTTCAAAGTGATGCATCTTTTATTGTTTTTATTTAAATCAATTTTCCCTTTGTTGCTATGCTACTATTTCCTGACAAAATAAAAAACCACTTGCTGCAATGGCGGCCCTTCTACTCCTTAGTCCCTACGACAGCGCAACGTTGTATCTTAATTTTTTTATTCTACTTCATGAGTACTAAATTCAACATTAATTGTTATTCTCTTTTGATAAACGATATTTTAATGTAGATAGAAAAGGATGAAGGAGGTATTTACCAAAAAAAAAAAAAAAGAAAAGAAAAGGATGAAGGAATACTAAAGTCAAGACTAAATTTTCACGTTAATGATAAAAGTTAATACTGAGACACAAAAGCTAGTATCAGATGCAAGCATTTTAACCAGCAAAATGATTTGACTGATAAACAAGGGACAAAAGCTACTTTGAAGAGTTCAGAGTATATTAAAGCTCAAGGAAATTACTTGTGCAGTACTAATTTATAAATTCATTGTGAGCTAATGCAACCGAACGGAAGTACCACATAATAGTTGGAGACAAAAGTAGCCATCTACCATCTAGATCTGTTTCTTGTTCGTGATAAGCAATTGCTTATTTACGTATTCCAATTTGTTTCTTTTCTGATTATAATGCTTCTGAGATCCCTGTTTTTGTACATGAAGATCCAAATTGCAAATTCAGAAATAATAGTAAACAGTTTAATTTGATTCTCACAAAAGTCTTTATCCCAATTCCACAAATCTAGGTGGGATTACCTACCAAAATAATGAACATCTCTTACCTAATCAAACAGTTGAAATCCTAACTTCTAATAATCGTGCTTCTATCTGCATTCTATATTATCAGAGAAAATTTTCGGTGCTCTAGTGCTTTATGGACATTTAAAGTAAGAACTCATCCATTGCCCTAATTGCATTTATGAAGAAGTTGCTAAATAAAAATGGGTGTAAACACAGTTACGTGAGTGTGTGCTTCTATTTTAGGTGGGTGTAGTATGTATTACAGTAAAATATTCTTCTATATTACAAACTAGCCAGACGCATATCGGAAGGATGAACAAAGGCTTCACCTTCAGCATCAAGCAAAGATCTCTCTAGAAAAAAAAAAGAAAAAAATCTGCTTCAAGAATCTTTAATAAAAAGAAAAATGTCATTTTTCGATTTAACTATTGTTAAGCTACAAGCCATTAGATATCTTACTTTTAGCTTAAAAAAGAGAAGATCCAAATAGGCTTTTAATGCAAGTAGTGCTATTTGGGAGAAGAGTAAGCAGTCATGCTATTTGGAAGAATGATACATTAAATTAGATTTCAAGTAGTGCTAAAATCCTCCTTGTGGATATTCCTTTTCATCATTTATTTTCAGTGGTGCTATTAACAGCAGAATTGCAAAGTTCACCCAATTGAGGATTTTTGTAATTTTCTAAAAAATAAAATAAAAATCATTTGACTGCTGCTTGAATCCCGCTTTCCAAAAACCACTCTTCTCACACATTAATAATTTTGTCCCATAAAAGTGTGATAAAATCACTTGTTCGAGCTTAGAGCAATCAATTCCTCCTCGTAGAATAATCAAGGAAAAAAGTGTGTCATTTTAAATAACACACGATACACGATGTGAGTCTAACTGAAAAAAATAAAGGTGACGAATTTTCTTCTATTAAAAAAAGAGAGAAACCTATCAATATATTTCTATTCTAGAATATTGAAATCTTAAAACAGTGACATAAGAGTAATGTTCTAATTTATTGTGGGGTTTAAAAAAAGTGAGTTTTATCCGTTGTATTTGCGAAATGACACGATTTATATAATTTAAAATGACACACACTCTTCTCGTAATCAAGCTATGCAATGTTGCAGTCAACAGATCAAGATAAAAAAATTAAAAAATATATTGGCCCAACATTATTGGGCCTAGTCTGATGTTGGCTTTTACGTACAATGGGTCAAGTCAGCCTGCAATCTTGAAAATGTTATAATTGACTATTATAATTATTGTTTCTTTTCTTTAAATTTACTTAAATATTATTTTAAAGGAAAATAAATAAATTTTAATTTTTTAATTAAAATCAATTTAATTTTTTATTTCAAATCAATTAAATAAACTATTTAAAAGTAATATTTTTAAACTCTACGTATATAAATAGAGGAAGGTTATAGTTACAATCTTTTTTTTTACAACCTCTTACAACCATATATTATCACCGTTGATTTCCTTCAATCAATGGTTATCATTTATTGTGAATTAATAATTAATTAATGAGTTTAATTTGTTAAAATGATAACCGTTGATTGGCGGAAATCAACGGTGATAAGGTATGATTGTAAGAGGTTGTAAAAAAAAGGTTGTAACTATAACCTTCCCCATATAAATAAGTAAAGGAAATATTGATAAAATAAATAGCATATATCCCATAACCTGTAGATGACCCGGTTGGGCGAACAATTTGTCAATTCAAACTAGCGTTGGCAAAACGGGTCAATCCGATCCAACCCGCATGCAACCCGAAAAAAATGAGTCGGGTTAGGGTTGGCTTAAAAAAAATGAGTCAGCAAACCCAACCCAACCCGACCCAAGTCGGGTTAGGGTTGGCTCAAAAATATGGGTCATGGGTTGGTTTGAAAAAATAGCTCGCGAGTTTGCTCGAGAATTGGCTCGCGGGTTGGCTCGAGAATTGGTCGCGGGTTGACTCGTTTTCAGCCTATTTAAATGACCATGTAGTATTAATGCACCAGCTATGTGGCTTCCATCAACTTAAACAAAGCGTTACAAAATGAGAAATAAAAGCAAAACATTTTAGTTTCTAATTTTCTTTACAACAAATTTGCTTCAACATCAAGAAACAATCAGAACCACTTGCTACCAAGTGGGTAAGATATTTGAACCAAACAGACTTAATAATATAAAAATGGCAGGGATGTGAGAAAATTAGAGACTTACGTTTAGAGAAGGAAGAAAAAGGATAACAGCATGTGTGGGTTTTTGTCAATTTTTGTATATTATATTTTGTATATTTTTATAAAAAAAACTCAACCCGCGAGCAGTGTAACAGCCCGTTGTACACCGGTATTGTTAACATTAATTATGATATTAAGCGCAGTTACAATCACAGCGATTCATTTATAAAAATGCGAATAAACTTTTTTCGATTAAAAAACTGTGATCGTAACCAAAACACTAGCGGAAGACTTACTTAAACTATTTATGCACTTTACTTTACTACATATAAGACACTAAGGGGTTCCCATAAACCCACTTAGCCAATTCCTTACTTTTACGTTTTTACCAAACTTAACCAGATTCACTAATTAATTTTTCTACGAACACAAAACAAAAATTCAAACCTAGACTTCAGGTTATTGTTTTTCCTTATTCAATTACCTTTCTAACAAGCTATCACACACTCGATTCTGAGCTCATTAGCTCTGGTTATCGCCGATTGAAGTTGGACAAACAACATTGCCCACCAACTCCAAAATAGCCTAAAACCTCAAATCTTCACGGAATAAACTGCACCTATCCGCCCAGCCACTGTCTCTCAAACTTTTTCACCATAAACTAGATACCTCAAACTTCGATTTGATATATCGTATGCTTAATTTGACCAAGTAAAGAAGCGGGAATTAATTTCCCAACACAGACCCAAATCTGCCCACAGGTACTGGCCAGAACAGGGCAGATTGTGCCATCAGCCACCATGGGCTGCGCACACCACCAATGATACTAGAATTTTTGACACAACGTAGGGGACATCTTAAGCTTCAAAATGGCGTATGTCACGTCCCAATCGGACCACTATGGAGAGAGATATGTTCTCCCGAAGTTCACCCAAAAACTGCCAATTCTACAGAAAATTCACCAGAGTTTCCTTTGTATTTCCTAAAATCCCCAATTTTGCATAAGCTGTTTAACACTACAATTATGCCTGAAATCCAGAAAAATCCAATGGGTGGCACACACAAGGACCAACAACGCCTTGGGGCACTTACAACCCAATCCAATTTACACTTAAAACATAAGCAGTTCACTTTCAATTCTTTATAGTTTCAATCACTAACTTTCAATTTCATGCATAAATCATCATACAGATAATCATAAACCTAAAATAGGCCTAAAGCTCTTCCATCATAATACGCATACATCTATGGTATATTTACAATACTGAATTACAATTACACTTACAACTTTAACTTTAATTTATAATAATCCACATATTACAACTTTACTTAACAAATGAATTCATAATTAAAATGACAAATATGATACACTGAAGTAAAATATGCATCACTACTCCACTCATCATCATGCGGGCTTCTTGCCCGCTGCTCCATATCCACTGGTACATCCTGAAATAAATGCCCCGAGACGGGGTGAGATATACGGATATATCTCAGTAACGAAGAGGTTCTGGAGAAAACTCTGTCCAATGGTTCACTTCGATGTATATCAATAATATAAAACACCATCACTGTTATACAACGGGATAAAGCAAGGGATTTAGAGAAAGGGGGATAATATTAGAAAACAACTACGACATGCGGGAATGGTAGCTACCAATACCACGCCATGTCCTCGGCTATACGCCTATGGGTACTACCCCTGGCGTGTTCATAGAACAACCCACCAAGGTACCCCTTCCAACCATATACACCCAAGACCACCTAGTGTGCTCCTATCCGAATAACACACCACGACCCTGGGTCAACTGGAACTCCCTCTCAGAGACCTATCCAGTGGCAGTCCGGAAAACTTGCCCGAAGGCTAAAATATCTACTTGCCAGAGATCTGGTACATAAGTACCCACTGTGATAATGCATATGCATGCTCATGCTGTTCTACACTACTCATACACACTTCCTACCGTTGCCATCAACTAGCAAGGTGGAACACAAAAGGGGAACAAGTCCCAGTACCAAGAGGTTACCTTTCTTTTTCCTTCCACTGAGCTCCGCAGAACTCCACTTACAGCTTGATTCACAGGGAACGCCTACACAGAGGACAATTCCACACACTTAGAACTTTAACCACTCATGAATTTCAAAATAGCATGTGTAAATCACATCACTTACCTCAATCCACTTGGTCCAGGACCACGGGCAATCCACTGTTTCACTGTTCCGGTTTTAAATCCACATACGGCAACCTATACAACCATGTATAGCCGTCAGTTTCAGTCAAAATATGTCAAAACGCGAAAACGTCAAATCCTCACCTCACACCATGGAGGGATCGGCCATAACAGTGTATTTTTAGGATTTTTTTTTCTAAATTTTCTTTATCATTTTATTACACTCACTTAGGTTACCAAAAGGCTAGTTCAATCGCCGTTTTTCCGTTTTACGACTTTTACGCAACGTTTTGCGAAATATTTCACTTTAGGCACATTAAGCCAATTTTACCACTTATGGTTTTTGCATTGATCTTTCCATATGCCAATCACCACACAACCCATGTAATGACTTTTTCATCACACAACACAACCCCAAAGTTTTCCAAAACATCAATTTACTCACTTATACATAAATGGCCGAATTCTTTGTTAGCCTAACCAAGGATTTCCACTCAATTCCTATGGTCCACAACTCACATAATCACTTCATATCATCATATAATCACACTACAATGCACTATACCACACATTAACACAAAACTCAAAAAATACATTTCATGCACTAATTTTTTCCTAAGTTAAAATTCACTTTTTTTCGCTTAGAATTTTCATTGCATTTCTAGCATTAATACATCAGTCTAAGACATTGTCATCTAATAGACATTTTCCATTTGAGCTCTCTAACACAACATATCACAAAATCCCTCTTTAGGGTCCATAATCCAAATTCAAAAATCCACCAATGAAATGTTGAAATAACTTACCCAATTGCAAGGTATATGGCTCCTCTTAAGCATACTCCACCATTGGAGCATGAAAAAGCTTCATGAACACCAAAAATCTCACCAAAACCACAACTGAAATGGGGCTAGATCTCCTCACACACTCACTTTCAAGGCTAAACAAGGCTACCAATGGATTTAGAAGGTGTTTTCCATCAAGATTCAAGACAAGAATCGTTGAATTCGGTGGAGAAATGGCCAAGTTATGGCCAAAGGAAATTTTTGCTCAAAAATGGTGGAGACGGGGCTGCATGTGCGTTCTTGGCAAGGGAGGAGGGAGAGAGAAGATGATGAATAGTGAAGGGTGAGGTGGCTTAAGTGGAACTTAAGTGGGCGGGTCCCACGCGATTTAAAACTCATCCGAATTTCTCTCCGATTTCACTAAACGTTCATAAATTCAAAACTTATTTAGAAGCTCTAATTTTTAACATTAACCGTTGTCCCTTAATTATACTTTATCAGATGAATCCGGAGTTTTCCGGTCATTCGGAGAAAACACTATTTTAAGCTATTGCGCGCGCCGTTGGCACGCTTCCCCAAACTGACTTAATTCCATCAAATATTTCTAGAAATCATATTTCCTAACTCTATAAACCATTTGTAACTCATATTTGAAAACTATAGCTCAAAATTCCACTGGCACTTTTTACGGTGCAATCTTACTGCGGTATTTTTACCCGCGAAAAACACTATTCACTGATTTTTCTGAAACTTGCCTATCCACACAATTTTTCGTTCTGAATCCATTTCCAGGCTTATTTTTATCATCTGAGACCTCCTGCTCAATTTTTATCTTCCTAGGGTTGCGTGTTGGCTAATTACCGTTTTGCCCTTTCTTTGTATTTTGGCCTATCCTTTAGGATTTTCACTAATTCTTCACTTAATCACTCATTTAATATTTTAATACTTGATTTAAAATTGCGAGATGTTATAAGCTGGCTCGTTTGACTCGCGCGTTGGCAGCTCATTTTTTCCAACCCAACCTGACTCATTTTTTGCGGGTTACGAGCCAATCCGACGGGTTAGCTCATTTTTGCCAACCCTAATCCAAACCATATTCGGTTAATATGAATCTGACTGCATTTAAACTAACTCGTATCAGGTTAGTCGAAATGGACTGGGCTTGCCCAATTTAACACCAGTAGTCCCGATAGAGGTATATTGCAACCCCAAACAAATTATACTTGCAATTAAGTATGTCTATTTTTAATATCACCCAAAAAAATTTGTGTCGTGTGGCATCGTAAATAGGTTATTAATATTATGTCGTATCATGTTAACTCACATAATAAGTGATATATTATGAATTTGCAAGTTTTTCGTGTCGTGTCTTAAAAACATGCAAATAAGTGGGTTTTGTTTGTATTAAAGGTTTAAATCAATTTCAAATTCATATCATGTTTATATCAATTTCAGGTCGTGTCGACCTGAATTGCCCCTTCACGACTATTAAACTAACTAGTGTATCAATTGGTTCTTTATTCAATCGATGGCTCTCGAATTGAATAGATTGAATCGAATTTATTAAATATGATATTATATATTTAATAAGGGGAAAAATATTGATCTTTTTAAATGATGGTTATTTTAATAAAACTAGTTTTTTTTATTTTAAATATAAATTAAAAAAATCAAAACTTTTTCTCCATAAATTTTTATTATGTATTTTTTTCTTATTTAAAATGACACAATTATTAAACCAAACCCATATAATAATGTCAACATTATGAAAAACAATTGACTTTCACGTAGTGGTAATTGTCACTTGTAATTATCTATCAGAAAGTTTGAGTTTCGATCATTGCATATCAACTGAAAAATTCAATTTTTTTTTTTATATAAAGCACAGATATTGATGTGATTTTATTAGGAGTAAGTTCATGATTAAAATTTTAAAATATCTCCCAAAAATATTATTAGGAAGAAATATATACTCTCACTCTTACCTTCTAAACTCTTCTACCTAATTGAGCTACCATTATTTAATAAAAAATTCATTTTTAAATTCGATTCAGATCTAGTTCATCAATTTCATTTTCATACCAATTCCCAAACATAACCGATTAGATCAAACCGATCGGTTGTCAGGTTTTTTATGGAAGCAATATAATTCGTCATCACTTTTTTTTTTTTTTTTCAATCTAACCACCGGAAATATGTCTAGCCTTCTAGATGAATTGATACTTATCCAAACGAAGCATTCTTTACAATAATAATAATAACGTTTCAATTTCTAAATATACCATTTATCTCTCAATTTACCTACTCAATAATTGGATTTACATTTTTATACATTGAACTCTTGTTTAGTAAATAAAAGTGTGATTTTACATAAAAAATTATGTTTGCTTTTTCTTAGTTAAAATTTACTTTTAAAAGTAACTAAAAATAAAAACAATAATATAACTTTTTGCACTACGTTGATTATTTTATATTAAGTTTTATTACAAATTGACTTTTTAGATAAAAGTCACATCAATTTAAATTAACTAAAATTAATTTTGTAAGCTTTAGAGCAGTCAAATTAAAATTTACAAATACTCTCCTAGACACTCACCTAAACACTCACTACATTATTTTCCAATTTTGGTATTTTGTTATAACAAATAGTTATTTTTATTATATATAAAAGTGAATTAAAGTTTTTCATATTATAGGAGATATAATTATCTCTCGTACACATATAAAAATATGCGAATCCTTTTTTTTTTTCTCTCTCTTTCTCACTCTTTTTTTTTTTTGGAAACACACTCCTTTTCTTATATAGCCCCATATTAATCTAGCATACTTTTATATGTATATAGAAGATAATTTATCTTATAATATGGAAACTTAAAACCAATATAAAAAACACAAAACATTTGTATATTATGTAATTTTTTTAAGACAATAAAAAAATTATTGATCATCATATTTAAATACTGAAAACATTTTTTATTTTTAATATCCAAAAACAATACTGAAAACATTTATATATAATATATACGGGAATGATCCGTTTACCATTTTTTTTTTACAAATTTTTGTAAATTATACTATTCACTCCCGAAAGAACATAGTGTAACCTAGTGTTTTTCCGGAAGTAGATATTGTAATTTGTAAATAAAAAATCTGTAAATATAAAGTTTCCTAATATATAATATAAAAGTTGACGTAAATGTTTTAAGGTGAACAACTTATCGTATTATATATTGGATTTTATAATTTTTATGTTGAATGAGAATTGAAATATCATGTTATAGAGATAAAAAGCATATGAGACCCATGTTGTAGAGAATTGAAGTTGACCATTCTTGAAGTATTAAATTTCTGTAACATACCCATGATTTTTCAAACAAATGAATAACTACGCGTAAAAACATGTCAAACTTATAGAAAATCATTACAGTTTTCACAAATGAAAATAATTATTATTTAATCATAAATTCATGACTTAATGTTTCTTCAACAACTCTCACACCTCCTAGTTTTAGAAGTACAATGAACTAAAACAGTAAGCATTTAGTACATAGAAAGATTTAGATCTAAATATATTTTGTAATACAAATTTACAAAATCCTTACAACTACAATTATTACATCCACATGACTCTAGCTAGATATTTTAGTTTCAACAATGATGTAAAAATTATTGTTATTTTTCTGAAATTATTATTATTATTATTATTATTATTATTATTTTCAATTTCCAACTATCTTTCACTGACATTGTAATATTCGGAGCAAAGACTGTGACAACTGACAACTCTGTCACGTCACATGTCTCAGATTAAAAAGTTGAATATTATAATAATTTCCTCAGGACAGTTTCAAAATTCGCCACTCTGACCAAAACAAACAATTATGCTCTTATTAATGCCATCACCCTACACGTGGCATTCATGGCGAATATTGGGAACATCATTCAAAGTGGGTCCCACTTTTCTTTTTTGGGTCCACATAAAATCAGACGGTGCACAACACTCTATAATCTTAAGCTGGTATCCTTCTGCCACGTGTAAGGCTTCTGATTGAGCTTGAGTGTGAGCGGCCACACTTTATAATAAATTCCCAAAACGTTAAAGAAAAAAAGAGTTTGGAAGAGGAAGAAGGTGTGTTGAAGAGAGGAATCAAAGGAATGTTTTTGAAGGAGGAAGAGAGAGTAGAGAGGTGAAGTGTTGGTGGGTTTTGCTCAGATTTCTTCACTGCGTTGAGGGTATGTTGAAAGTTCCCAACTTGCATTGCATTGCATTGTTTGGTGCTGTACTTTCTTCTTGTACTTGAATCTGAGATTGGGAAATGCTTTATCTTTTCTGGGTTTTGTCTCATTTTTCTGGAAAACTTGAAAAAAAGTTTTTTTTTTTTTTTTTAGCTGCTGTTGTGTGGAAATGAAGAAATTTGTCTATTTGAACAGAAAAATAAAGAGAAGAAAAATAATATTTTTGGGGGTGGTTCACTGGTTTCTTTAGGTGAAAGCATCTTTTTTAGGTGGAGTGCTTTGTCCCATTCTCTCTACATAACTCTGGAATTTTGGTGTGTGTGTGTGTGTGTGTGTTTTGCTTAAATGGGTGTTTGTGGAATATAAAATTGGGACTGTGGGCACCCAAATGGAAGAAGAGAGTTTTTTTTAATATGCCCATTGCTTTCTTCTGTGCAATCATTTGCTCTTTGACTGTAGACATCTTGTGTGTATTGGTGAAATGGTATTTAATAAGAGCATTTGTTTGCCTTGTTTTGTTGAACTTGTTCATAAACATCATGGCAACCATGTCGGTGGCAGTCAAATTTCTTGTCAAACATGAAAGCAATTGTCCCCTATTTATTCTTGAAATAGTAAAAACAAAAAAAAAAGTTTTTGCTTCTCCTAGTGAATTTAAAATCAAGAAAATTATGCTGGTATTACATTGTAAATTGAGCAAGCATGTTTTTTTGGCAACTCTTTGTTGAATTGGTTATTTGTATGCTGTGAAAGAATGAGCTATCCAGGATTCTCTTAGGTTATGCAGGGTAAGTGATTAGGTTACTCAAAGGAAGAAGCACAGCTGAAAACTTCCACTGTTTATTTGTTTTAAACTAAATAAATTAATATAATTAATCTAAAGTTCTACTTTCATAAGTTTATCTGAAAAAACAGAATGCAAGCTTGAGGTCTGTATTGCTTTGTTCCATTCTAAGTGGACAGGAAATACTGTAGTCTTAATGTCTAAGGGAAAGTGCTTCTGTTGAAATTTTGAATCTTATTCATTTTATAAGTAAATGTCTTATGGAAGTACAGAAAATTTGTTGATGAAGTACTTGATTTATTATTGGGAAACCGTAGTCCACACAATTTAAGTTGCTGAAACTTGACAGGATTGAATGGTGGGCTGTGGCTTATGCTGTACTTGAAGTTTCTGGTTACCGAGATGCTGCTTCGTTGAAATTCGATGTGGTCATAGGTTGACTAGTGAATTGGGCGAAACTGGACATGAGTATGCTTGTGGGGATATGCTCGAACCGCGTGAATCTGATATACCTCTCCTGTTTCTGGTCCTGGTTGTACTTCCTTTGGTGGCTTACTTCTTACTTGGGAAATGGAGTGAGACTTCTAAGAAGAGAGATAGGATAACTTTGCTTGCCCAATTGGCTGTTGAAGAAACTGTGGGAGCTGAAGAAATGGCCGTCCCTGATGTAATTGCTCCAGTGTCTTCATCAAAGAGTGAACTTCATGTGTGCGCTTGTTGCTCTGCTCCAGCAAGAACTCGCTGTGCCAGATGCAAATCTGTTAGATATTGGTATTTCTTTTAACTAATTGCCTAATTATTGTGAATAAACCTGTAGCTGTGAAAATTAGTATTTGGCTGTGGAAATTTGCTCAAATATTTTTTAGATAGGTTGTCTTGTTGGCAATTTGCTAATTTTGTGCATTTGTTGGAACAACTATTAAGGTTTTATTTCTCCATATGACATTTTCCCTTAGAGTTTTCAAGTGTTTAACTGATGGAAATGATGTTGAACTACAGAATCTTTTTGTAACCTATTGGAGAGAAACTATTAAGGTTTTATTTTAATGTGACAATTTGCTTTAGAGTTTTGAAGGGTAATGGAAATGAAGTTGAACTAGAGAATCTTATTGTAACCTACTGGTGGTACTTATTGAAGCCTAAATTTAACTCCTCTCTCTTGTCTGATCATATAATGATTTTCTTCTTCTATAATGTGATTGCTGGGGAAAATGTTCTGTTTGACCTTAGATTATTTGTCGAAATTGAGATGTAAGTGGTTTGCAGCTCTGGGAATTGTCAAATAGTCCATTGGAGGGTAATTCACAAGCAAGAATGCCAGCAATTGGAAACTCATAAATCAAGCTCGTTTCCTCTGGATGTTTCAGTTGAGGAATTCGATCATGGGAGTGGCTTTTATGAAAATTTGAACAACCAGTTCTTTGGTCATAATTTGAAGCAGACTTTAAGGGAGAGTGCGTCTTTGGACAATTTGGTTCACCCTCTGACAGGCACTGGTGCTTCTCCTAAAGCTGACTTTTCCCTATTTAATAATTCTCAACCCTCCACTTTTGAGAGAAGAGCATCCCATAAATCCAACAGAGAAGCACGGAGAGACAATGGGTCTATATACGAATCTTCTATTGCATCTTCTGATTATAAGGCTACTAGTTCTCCCTCTTCGAGTGTGGTAACAAAGGAGGCGTTTATGAGACAGAAGGTTTACTTGTTTTACTTTGATTTCCAATTGGCATGTGCTTTATAATAAACTATGCAATATAAAATCTTTGATCATGATACTAAACTGTTTCTGCAGTCAAGAAACAATGATGATTCTGTGTTGGAGGAAGAAACTTCGAAGGTCAATTCTGGTGGCTTTGGAGTTTATATTTACGAACAAGATGTGTCAAGAAGGACAATCCATGAGGACGATAACTATCAAATTCAATATGGAAATGCATTTGTACCAAAAAACAAATATGGACTCTCAAGCGTGTCAAGTGCTGCAAGCAATGATGAAAACATAGATGAATTTGAAACAGATTTTGCTACGAAAGGGGAAAATGTAGTCACCGGGGGAGATCATCATTCTGATGAAGCAGCACAATACAAATGCTCTTCTGAAATGACAATTAAAGGAAGTGTGAAGGCTAAAAAGATATCCCAACTTTCCAAGACCAAATTTTCTAAATCACCAAAGTCAACATTAAAGACATCAACAGAATTTTGTTGCACAGAAATAGAGAAGAAAGGGAAAATTGCAGATGAACCAAGTTAGTACAGAAGATCTTATTTTTCCCCGTATTTGTTATCTTACTGTCAAGGGTTCTTATAATTTGACTTCACTATTGATTCTATGTTAAGGTATTCTCCTTTTGTCATCTAAACTCTTTTGACAATACAACTCTATGTTCACAATGCAGAAGTCACTGGAATCAGAGACACCACCCCTTTACATGGTAACAATGGTGCTGCGGGCACTGGAATTATGGAAATGATGGGATTGAGGAAACCAACCAAATTTACTGCACAGACCTCCTCAGAAGGTCGTGGAGTAAGGTGCAAGAAGATGAAGAAGATAAAGGTTAGTTTTATACAAATACTTACAAATTTTAATTCCTTCTGTCCTCCTACTTGAAAATGTTTTCTATGGCCACAAGTTAGAAACTGATGCCCTTACTAACTAGTTGATGTCTTGATCATGTCTCAGATGTTGTTTCCTTATGACGAATTTATAAAGATTTTTCAGAGTGAAGTCTTTGGCATATGCCCCAGGGGTCTTTTAAATTGCGGGAACAGGTAATACTAGCACAGTCCATAAGATCTTTTAATATTGACTGAAATGGAAAGAAATGTTGATTATTTTATAGATTAAATAACAGATATTAACCTTTGTCAAGTTGCGCTGTCCTTATGCAAAAGCTAGCATATTATTATTATTATTATTATGGTAGACGAAAGTTTAGGGGGAGGGGAGGTTGCACCATTCCAAGGTTACTTCTGTATGCGAACCGTCTCGATTGCTCGTCTTTTCTTCTTGTTTGAATTTGCAAAATGAGCACTGGTTTCACTTGAAGACAAATTTATGGGGAAATCTTTTCATTGTTCCTTTTTGCTATATTTTGAAGCAACGTTAATTTCATTTTTTCTCTCTTTATTTTGCAGTTGCTATGCCAATGCTGTCTTGCAGTGCTTAACTTCTACCAAGCCTCTTGTTGTCTATTTGCTTTATAGATCACATTCAAAAGCCTGTATTTCCATTCTCTCTCCATCTTTAACCAAAACAAGAATGTCAAAGCTCATTTTTCTTTCTAGACATTTCGTTTTTTTAAAAAATTTCTTCACTGAATGCCAGGTTATGCTAAAGATTGGTGTCTCATGTGTGAATTAGAGCAACACATAATGATTTTGAGAGAAATTGGGGCTCCTTTATCTCCTAGTAGAATACTTTGGCATATGCGAAGCATTAATTGCCACATGGGTGATGGAAGTCAGGAAGATGCCCACGAATTTTTAAGGTCTTGTGAGATTATCTTGCCTCTTTGACTTTAGAATTATTGATTTCTACAGATATTGTTTTTTACTCTCTGAATATCTCTCTTTTTTTTTACATGAATTTCCTTTATATTTAGTTTGTTATTATAATTCTCTATTTCTATACTGAAATATAATTGTGCTTGTTTGAAACCTATGTTTAGTCAATGCTAAATTTAATTTGTTGTTTGTATAGGCTTCTAATTGCATCAATGCAATCTATATGCTTGGAGGGACTTGGTGGTGAGAAAAAGGTTGATCCTAGACTACAAGAAACAACTTTCATACAACATACTTTTGGTGGTCGTCTTCAATCCAAGGTCTGTATCCCTTGTTTCAATTCATTCTCAGATATGGTTTACTTTTCTCCCTCTAGCTGTAAGTCTTAGATGATAGTGCCATTATTTATTTATTTATTCTTAATTTTGCATTTATTTGATGGTATACTGAAATTTAATGTCTACAGGTTAAGTGTTTGAATTGTAATCATGAGTCAGAAAGGTATGAGAACATTATGGACCTAACGTTGGAGATATTGGGTTGGGTAGAGTCACTGGAAGATGCACTAACTCAGTTTACTTCACCTGAAGATTTGGATGGAGAAAATATGTACAGATGTGGAAGGTCTGATGATCATAGTTTTGTATTCCCTGCTACAATTTTATGTGATTTAGTTGGTTAATTTAGTTATAATCAAAGGATATGGAAATAAAGAGAAAAACAAAGAGTGTCCTTAGATTTTTCACTTCTCACTTCCTATTAAGAGACCCTGACCTCTCTTTATACATCTTGAACTAGGTGTACTACATATGTTCGAGCTAGAAAGCAACTGAGCATACATGAGGCCCCAAACATCTTGACTATTGTTTTAAAGAGATTTCAGGTATCTCATAGCTCTTGTAAGGTTGTTCTCGATTGTAGTTCTTCTTTTGCTTGGGAAGCTTGACTTTGTCTTTTGTCTTTCTAGTTGTTTTTATTGTTACTCATGCCCAAAAATTCGTTGGATGTTGATGCGGTGCTGTGCAATAATGCTCTTATATAACGTTCTAATAAAAAAAGCTCTTATATAACGTTCTAGAGAGACTGTTCTATGATAATAAAAACCCTAATATAACGTTCTAATATTCTATGATAATAAAAACTTAGGTTAAGCCTTGGAGTGGTGGTAAGGTTGATCCTTTGAAGGTTAAAGATTTGAGGTGTATGAAACAACCCTTTAACAAAAATGCAAGGGTAAGGTTACATACAAAAAAGGGATATCTTTAAGTAATCTTCATTTTTTTGGCAGATTTTGGGGCCAAACATTTCCCCTAATGTTTGTGTTATGTGCATGAACAACTCTGAAATCTGTTATACATCTGTTTTTATGTTGTCTGATAATTCTTTGTGGTATAGAGTGGGTTTGTCTAAACTCTCTCTAGATACATTTTGAAAATAAGTTTTAGTGCCTGTTTGGCCTGGCTTATTTTCAGCTTCTCTTTTCCTTAAGTAGAAGCTGGGCCAAACACTCTTTTTAGAGAAGCTCTTAAAAGTAGCTTTTTTTTAATGAAGAGAAATAAGAAATTGAGCTTCTTTTCGAAAGCTCCTAGGCTTCTGGCCCGTTCCCCTCCTCACCGCCTTTGTCAAGCTTCTGCACCACTCCTTCCCGTCTTCTTCCACCGGTTTCATCAAACTCCAATTCATAATAAAAATCTCGAACCTCCAATCCTATGCTCCAAATTCGGTTCATCTCCTGCATCAGAAACACTTGATTCTAGAATCTGAGTGACCAATAACATGTCCTCCTTGAAAAACACCATACAATGAGTATCACCACAGAACTGCATCGTTGCTGCTATCTGAATTCCTCCCTGGCTCACCACAAAAAAACAATCCATTGTGATGTAGAACATTTTCCCAACAATAGAGTTGTACACCTTCGAAAACCCAAGAATCATCGTCCTTTTTGCAGATTATTTTTGTCCAACAATGGCAAATGTTATAAATTCACTGATTTTGATTTCTCCACCAATTTTCGTGAAGAAGTCCTACAAGATGTTCGTTGGGATTTTGCAGCAACTATGCAGTGTTCACCATTTTATGGCTGCATATAGTTGGAGAGGAATGCTTGGATTTTTGGCAGATTGACCAAATTGGGTGTAAAACAAATACTTATTAAAAAAGGGCCGACCCAGTTCAAATACCCACTTCGTGAGTGTCTGGAGAAGGGAATACTCTCGGCAGTCTTTCCCCTGCTTTTTGCAGAGAGACTGATTCGAACCCGCGACCTTTTTGCAGAGAGACTGATTCGAACCCGCGACCTGACACACCACGGCAAGCAAGCTTACCACTGAGCCAAGCCGACCCTTCAAATACTTACTAAAAAAATACTTTTAAAATTTATTTACCTAATTTAACATGTGGCAATCCCTGGGAGAGGCGCTAGTCCATCTAGCGTCTCTCCCTTTTTTTTACAACGTCTATCTTTAGAACGCGCTAGGTGGACTAGCGCCTTTTTTGAGGAATGCTTGGATTGTTGGCAGATTGACCAAATTGGGTGTAAAACAAATACTTATTAAAAAAAAATACTTTTAAAATTTATTTACCTAATTTAACATGTGGCAATCCCTGGGAGAGGCGCTAGTCCATCTAGCGTCTCTCCCCTTTTTTTACAACCTCTATCTTTAGAACGCGCTAGGTGGACTTGCGCCTTTTTGAGGAGCTGCCACGTGGCATGCTCCTCTTCTAGTAATTAAATTATAATTAAACACAATTAAATTATAATTAAATTGGCATCGAAACTTAAAGAGGCAATAACTAATTTTTATTACATGTGTCTCATTGAGTCGAATAATAATAAAGGTAGCATTCCTTTTTCGAGAAATTGACTTCTCCAAATAAGTCAGAAATGAGATGTTTTTTAAGAGGGAAGACAATTATAGAGGGAGATTGTAAATTTGGTCTTGTTCTCCTTTAATCATAATGAATATTAACCAAGGAAGTCTCTTGGTCATTGACTCTTTGCACTCGGCAATGGAGAATTGAGTTTAATAATAGCTACCTCTCATGGGCTTTTGTATTACAGTTGCGCCTCAACTTTCCAAAAAATTAGGGTATTTGAAATGGAAGTGATTTGTTGAAATTAAAAATTTGAATCAAAAGTAAAAATTGAATAAATCAAAATTTAGATCGAAGTTTGAATCTAAATTTGAAAATTAATCAAATTCAAACTAAGAGGGCGAGCTTTGGAGCAACAATAAAGTTGTTCCTTGTGACTAGAAGGTCTCGGGTTCAAATCTAGGAAGTTTATTTGCAAAAATGCAAGAGTAAGGCTTCATGCCATTCACTCTCACCCTTACTCTCGCGAGCTATGAAGCACCAATTCTGACATGGTGTTTTCGATATGTTCCCGATACAGGATGTCGACACGTTACTTCAAAAACATTAATATTTCGATACGTTTCGATACGTCTTAGTATTAAATAATATTTTTAATATAAAGAGTGTATTTCACATTAACAAAATATAATAAAATGAAAATCACAAGCACAAATAATAGATTATCCATACAAATAATATGTGCAGCAACTTTGTTCAATTGATAATTTGTAAATAATTTATGAAAGAATAAAAATAAAAATAATATTATACTTTTGTTTGTTTGTTTAATAAAGCTTGTGTTTGAGTTGGCAAACGAAACTGAGCTTAACATCAGCAGACACACAAATTAACCCTTTTCCTATCTACATGCGGCTATGTCACTGCCTAGTGCTGTCTCTTTGCACATGTGTAAAGCTTCGGGTGAATGCTTTTTATCACCTTCATGATATCCATCCATGTGTCACTTACATTCCCCAAACATGGTTGACGAGAGAAATCCACGCTCGACCCTTTAAAACCAAAACTAAATCCCTCCACTTCCTCCACAACACACCTTTCTCTTCATTTCTTCCTCTCTTGCTTCTAAGTCTTTTGCAACATTGGCTTCCAATGACCTCAAACAACGAGTTACACTTGATCCACACGCCTCTGCCACCACCACTATGAACAACAAGAAGAAAAGCGGAGGCAGAGGAAGCAGACGGGACAAGCAAATGGTGTTGACCAATCCGATACGCCAATATCCGTATCAGAATTGTACCGGTATAGGATGCGTGTCCGATACGTTGGAATTTTTTTTTTGAAGCATATCGGTGCTTCATAGCTCGCGAGTTGGGGAGCCTTGTGCTCTGGGGTTTTCCCTTTAATCAAAATTGAAATTACATATATTTCAAATAATATTTTGCCTAAAATTTATATATTACTTGTATTTGTTGACAACTTTTTTATTATGCCCCAAATCATTCATAATCTTTTTATTAAAATTTTGGATATTTATCATAAATTTGACCTATTAATTTGAACTTTATTTATCATATCATATCATATGACATGAGACTCTAGCACCAAGACTCATGTACATATAATGCAAAAGATTTATTTAAATTTGTATTTATTGTATAATGCTGAATTAGTTTATTGTA
Source organism: Gastrolobium villosum (assembly GCA_032173675.1). Classification (NCBI taxonomy): domain Eukaryota; kingdom Viridiplantae; phylum Streptophyta; class Magnoliopsida; order Fabales; family Fabaceae; genus Gastrolobium; species Gastrolobium villosum. Next base: position 22,603 of record JAVKPL010012230.1, on the reverse strand, counting down.
TTTATTGTAATAAAAGCCAATGAGAGCTAGCTGTTCTTAAAAGCCAATGAGTGGTAGCCCCTAATTAAAAGCCTCTATGTAATTGTTTAGCTCAGGCCCCTTATTTCCTAAACTCATTTCAAGAAATCAATGACTTGTGAAGGGAATAAAATTTTATTATTTGACATCAACAAATTAAACACAAACTAATTGTGAGATTAGTTAGTATCAGAAATTTATTGTCGAGTTCCTTAAAAATTGTCTCATTTTTAGTTGTTCCCTTCCATAATCATTATATGTTTGAATCCTATCCTGATAACTTTTCAAATTTCTTCATTTTCCATGTGTTGACCCTTTGGAATATCTTGTTTCTGGTTCTGCATCATCAGGAAGGAAGATATGGGAAAATTAACAAGTGCATAACTTTTCCTGAAATGCTGGATATGATTCCTTTTATGACTGGGACGTGTGATATTCCTCCACTTTATATGCTTTATGCTGTTGTTGTGCACCTGGACACACTGAATGCATCTTTTTCTGGACATTATGTTTCATATGTGAAAGATCTGCAAGGAAATTGGTTCAGGATAGATGATACTGAGGTAATGCTGTCACCTTGTTTTCAGTCTTTGCATATAATAGGCTATGTACTGCATGTAACTATCATGAACCAACAATTCAAGTGTTAGTTGAAAGCACACGAGTGGTTTTATTTCTAACGCACCCCCTAATGCATCAGCCCTTTGGGCGTGAAGCTTACATAATATACTGGCCAGCCCTACCTTGAGTTGAAATTAAACTTTTTTTAAAAAAAAAATGGGGCAATGATTATTGAACTTTGGACCACATGGTCATAGAGATTCTAATATTGTGTCATGAACCATCCAAAAAGCTTAAGCTATTGGATGAAAGCTCATGAATGATTTTTATATCTAAAAGTAACCCTTTTTTTTTTTGCTTAACATTTTGTATTCTTGTCTTGTGTATTTTGTAAAGATTAAAGATTTGGAAAGAAACCCTAATGATTAAATGAAATTAAGAAGTGATCAAAGTCTCCAAGAAGGAATTAGATTAACTTGTTGCCTTATAAATTTTGGGCTTCTGCCCACTGCTCTCATGTTCACTATTAATACCTACCTTCAAGTTTGTGTTGGGTACCAAAGATTCTTAACTTCTAAATTTGAAATTACAAATAATGTCATGAGGCCACTGCAGGGTCAGATTCTTTGGTAGAGTGAATTTTATAGCTGCCTTATTTTCTCCTTTATAATGATCACAGAGAAAATTTTATTGATATATGGACTAAAAAATTTGATGGGTATGCAGTATTTATCATAGATGAGAAGCTTCTCTAGTATTGGAGTTGGCATTAGCTGATAATGAATTAACTGAACTTTGTGGTTAGATTGTGCTATTGAAGTCTGTCTTTCACTCTTTCTTCAATATTGAAGACATTTTTTTTTTTTTTTTTTGGAAAGGCTGTATTGGTAACTTATAAATGGGAATGAGGTTTGCACTACCGTTTCAAGTTGGCATATGCTTGCTCTTTCCTTTCTCTTGTCTGCATTAGAAGATTGGATTTTTTGTAAATTTTTGAGTAGGGCACAGAAGTGCAGAATACTTTTTTTGTTTTGAAGATTTACTAATACCTATGTATGTGGGAGCTTCTGACAAATTCATTTGCCTAGACGAAGAAGAGTATCGATTTTGGCATGAAGAAGTATGTTAATGTTATTCAAGACAAGCTTTTGAGAATGAGAACTATATAGAACGGATTATTATGGGTGCAATGGGGTTGGAGTTGTTAATTATATTTACATTCACTATAATCGGTATGACTCTGGCTTTGATTCCTTCGGTACTTTTTTCACAACGTTCCTCTGCACTCAGTTTCTGTTATATTTTCCAAGTTATGTCTTTGTTAATATGGCTTCCACCTATAGAGAAATTAACAAACAGCAGATACATATTTGTAGTCATATGATATCATTCATATTTTGTACTGATAATTTGCTCAAATTTCCAAGTTTCATTAGGTTATAAATTCTTAGATTATGCTTTATTTAACAGGTTCAGCCAGTGCAAATCAATCAGGTGATGTCTGAAGGAGCTTATATCTTATTCTACATGAGGTAGAAATTTAGTTGCTGTCAGTAGTTTGTAATTTGTTTCCTTTATCTTTGAATACGTTGGTACTTAATGTGCTCATCATCTTATGCTGTATTCTTAAGCTGTATTTGTAACAATGCTATTTTTTGAGAAAATTATCCTCCTATGTCAATGAAAAAAATAATAAATTCAACAATAAACATGTCTTTCTGAGCTAAAAGATGAAAGTTCTAGGTGGACAGATATGTTGTTATTTTATCTCATTTCTTCTATTAACTTTGGGTGACTATCTAATAAAAGCTGCTCTTGCATTATAATGGAGAGCTTGAAAGTAAACTAGATTGATCATATTGTAGTTTTAAGTTCTCGAATGAACTTAAAACTAATCTCATACAAAGCACCACTTTGCATTGTATAGGGTAAGGCTGCATACAAGAATTCTTCACTCCTACCCTCTCAAGTTGGGGTTTCAGGGAGTGACTTTTGTGAGAATACATATTTTGACCTATTCTTGATTGATGCCATATCTGATCCTATTTATTGGGGGTTTTCATTTGACAAGTTGTATTCTTCATATCTTCTTTATGTTTGTCACTGTATCTTTATTTTATTGCATGCTGTATGTATGCTTCCTTCAGGCTTTAACTGTTAAATCTTCCATAGGTCTTGTCCCCGTCCTCCAGTAGAACTTACCGGGAAAGCTTTGCAGCAATCACTTTCTGATTCTTTGAAGCACTATCCAATAGAAGTGCAGAAGCCTTCTAAATCAGGACCCTGCAGACCTGGAAGTCAGTATTTTGGGCCAGAGCCTTCATCAAATGCCAGGCTAGAAGTTGCTACCAATGGCTTCCTTAGAAGAAGCACCAATAGAAATGTGCTGCCAGTAACACAAACTTATGCTGAAAACCTCAGGCATGAGTTTTCAGATGCCACATCAAGTGATTGGTCCCTTTTCACAAGCTCAGATGAGGCTTCTTTCACAACCGAGAGTACTAGGGACTCCTTCAGTAATGTAGACTATGGTGATTCATGCAACATGGACCCAATTTCATCTATCTTCAATTACACCCCAGAAAATGCCTACAGGAAATTTTCACATAGTAGGTCACTTACCAGGTTCTTCCCTCAAAAGGGTCATATTGAAAGAGTACAGAGAATTGATCAGTCTAGAAATGTCAGCCATTCTTCAATTGAACATCCACCAAGTGGGAATTGTGGCATGTATGTATATAATGCGAATAATCCTGTGTGTGGCATTACCCGGACTTCTAGTCAGTGTGAACTTTAGTCCTTTGGGAATCCTAACTGGTTGAACTGATGATTAGATGGGAGTAGGTGCTATGCCTCAAAGTTTTCAATATTTAGTTTATTGAGGTATATAGCTTTTTTAATCACAGATGGATTTTCATTTTTATTGATAATTGTAAAGATGACAGCAATGTTCCCTTGGTTATCTATTGATCCATGAAAATCTTTTCCTAAACAATTGCATTTTTACTTCATTCAAGTAGATTTCCAAGTCATCCACTGCCATATGGGAAATAGATGAGTAACCATAAATTTTTTTGACATCTATTGGGGGGAGAAGGGGGGGGGGGGGGGGGGGGGGGGGGGGTGTTTATATTGACAAATTTTTTTTTTTTACAAACTACACTAAGTCTAACTGGTCAGACTTCAATCAAGAGTGTATGACTGGTCAGGTTTAGTGTAGTTTGTAAAAAAAAGTTTGTAAATATAAGCTTTCCCGACATCTATTGCATCTTTGTGTGTTTTGTTTGTTTTCTTTTGACGCAAGTCACATAAATGTTTAGGTCAGTGACATCCAAATCTAGAAAAACTTTATGGAGTCTGCAACATTTTTGTTAATAGAATTGGAACATTTTGATTTTTCCTGTATTGGAATCCTAGAGTTCAGTTTTGCTTTTTATAATTTGCAGGTCTACTAGGAATTAATATGTAGTAGCCAAAAAGGGATTCACTTGATGCCTTTTGTAATTAATATGATAAGAAAAAACACCCGAGTCAAAGCTTATGTGCTCAAGGATTTCTACAGGTATCTTGATGCGAAAGGATATCTATATCCCTTGATTTGAAATGTTGTTTTTAATGCTGCTGAAATTCCTAGTATTTCTTTGGTTTTTGTGGGGAACCAGTGCTTGTTCAACAACCAACTTGCCAAGGTCGTTATGTTGGTGTCTTCTCTGTTTTGTTTTTCAAAATGTAATTTGATTTCCATTGTAATTTAATAAAAGGCAAGCACTGTTTTCAACAACCTTTATATCCTGATTAACACTCATCAAACATCACTTGAAGCAGAAATTCTTATGTAATCCTTGAGTATAGCACTAGTCATTACACTCTGACATTTCTGCTTAACATTCAAAATTTGAAATTAGCTTGTTGATGACAAGGCTAAAGGGTTGTCTGGATTATGTGATAAATGGATGTATATGTTTTGATACATGATGTTGTTATTCGAAACAGAGGAGCACTTGATACAGTTATGTTAGTACTTGCTTGACTCAAAAAATTCAAGACCATGAGTCAAAAACCTTTTTTAAGTTTATATTTTCATTTTATTTTACTTAGTGTGGTGTGTGGGAGACTTGTTTATCATAGACACCTCTTATCCTCAGACACTTTGTTGTAGATAATGCTGACTCCAATATCATCATTGAGAGAAGTAGGCAGAGGCATGCCTAATATAATTGGCTTAATCAACAGAACACGTTGATGCTAAGTTTATTAATCACTCAACTGAGGCCTACCATTCAATTTGAGAGGCAGGAGTGCCTTATCCATATTTCAATTCCTAACATGACTTGGTTTTTCTTCTCATGTTAACAAACAAGCCCACTAATGCACCTTTTTTGGTTTTTGAGTTCCAAAACCAATTATATGATTATGGAAAATCTCTACGATTCCAAGCATATGGAATATCATAAGCTTATGTTATGTGTTTGGCAATTTCTTTTAGGGAAAACAACTTCTCCTTTCAAAGGAGAAGTTTTTTTTTGCAGCTAAGTTAATTTTTTGGTGAGGTCCATTGGTTGTTTTGGAAAAAACAAAACAAAAAAAAATATCACATATTTCAATGCTATTAGAATGTGTCAGCTGCACCAACAAAACTTCTCCTTTGAAAGGAGAAGTTGTTTACCCTTTCTTTTATCACATAAACTGTCAAGTTATGTCAAACGGATATCAGCCTAACCATGGTGTTGAGAAGCCACTTTATGTTTAGGGTCATTAGCAAAGCTTGTTGGATTCAAGAGGATCATGATTAACATAGGATTTGTAAGCTAGTGGTGTCTATTGAGTAAACAGTTGCTGGTGGTGACAGATCTTTGTATACAATGAGAAGACTTGAAGCCAATGGAGTTGTTCTATGTGCATAGTGATAATAAAAGAGGTTAGGGTTTTGGAATAATTACAAGTGATGTTTAACCCTTTATTTATTATTGAGAGGTTTACCTAATAATGGATAAAGTTTATAATCTCTCAAAAATTTGTGGACCATAATGTGGGTCCAGAACAAATTTAATTATGAATTTATATATGGGGAATGATTTTCTACTGTTATTGCAGAGAAGTATTCTACTGCTGGTGACTCAAAGTATGCAGGAGGTCCACAAATTGTGAGAAAGAAAAAGAAAAAGAAAAGATGGGACCTATTTTGAATTTGTTTGTGGAAAGAAGTGATTATTTGCAGTAACTGCAGAAAACTATTACCCTTAATATATAGTTGTGTCCTTGTCCAAATTTATTATCCGTATAGTATAAAATTATTCATATTATCTACACTTCAATATCGAAAACCTCTTGGTGTGAGGGAATATTTTAGAGATGTAACAACCTTTCATAATCATCTTTCAATAATGCTTGAAGTTGTGTGGCTGTATGAGTGAGACTCCTATCCTCTTATAGGTTCTTCCAATTGGAAGATCATAACTCATAAGCATGCCAATGAAATCTTCAAATATATGCTGCATTTTTCTGATAGATATTTGTCTATGTTAACAGCAGGACCGGCAGTGTCATAATTTAGTAACACTGCTCCAGCAAATAGGCGCTTAAAATACAAAGGCTCACATGCTTTGTTTAGCCACAAGTTGACACCTTCCTTGTCTCAATATTAAGGGTGTGACCAATGAAGAATGAAAATAAGAATTTTGAAATTGGACGGATTAAAATAAAATAAAATTATCAGGTCTTTTGTAATTCTTTAAAAACTAACAAATATAAGACTTAAACCCTACTGTATGATCAAGATTAGTAAAATTTATTATATGGTAGTTTGAAATAAAGAGAAAAACATAAAAAGATCTAATTAATCTATGAGATAAGTTATTTTATTTACCTTTTTTTTTTTTACTTAATTTTGTCTATCACTCTTTAACATTATTAGATCAGAATTCCAACTAAGTACCTTTATTATTTCTCTCTCCTATTAAGTTTCTGATCTAATGGTATTGGAGAGTGGTAGGTAAAGGTATGCAAAAAAAAAAAAAAAAAAAAGTAAGTATAACAACCTATTCCTTAATCTATAGAATGAGAATGAACTCATATTAACATGTTTTTAATATAATAATAACACTGAGCTTCAAATTCATAATTTCTTATAAATTATCAAAATTCCTCACCATTAGAAGTTAAACTTGAAATTTTAAATTTTCTTTTTTCGCTATTTACACCCGTACTAAATTTCGCACATATTCTCACCCAAGCGAACAATGAAATTTAGAATCATATAAATCATCATACGGACTATTGATGCTGATTGATTATTTTGTCCCTATTTTAAAAAAATTTATTACTTTATGCTTATTTTCAAATTACGTACCAATTTTCCCTCTTTTCAAAATTATATATTAATCTATCCTTTTTTATTTTATACCAAAGTTTGACTGATCTTAATTGAGCAAATGTGTTACGATTTTAGTTTTAATTTTATTTTATTATTTTGTTATTTAGTTACTAGATTAGTATTTGAATAAGTCTTGGTAGTTTCCATGCAGCCTAGCAGAGTGGATAGAGGTAGTTTTAGGTGGTTTCTATTTTTATGCATTATGACTTTCATATGTAGTTGTTTATTTAATTAGATTTCTGATTAATAAAAGGGAAGAGTTGAAAATATTAGTTTAGCACTGTGTGCAAGCAAGAGGTCATGCTTCCTCAATAAAGCCATTTGAGGTCAGACTTCCTCAATAAAGTCATATCCCCATTTTTTTTTGTGTTCGTACCAATTGGTATCAAAGCTCAGGCATGGACAAACGCGTTCAGAAATTGGAAGATGCAGTCCAGTCTTTGTCGGAGAAATTCAAAGAGATGTTCATCCACTTCTCCAACCAGTTGGACGTTTTGGTGGCTAACAGATCCAACACCCTCTCATCTACCATTGGGCTGACAAAACTATACAAGGCCCGTGACCAAAAGATCATCTTTCCTGCTCCGAATGTGCAACGGACCATAACAGTCAGCAACACCAAGGATTCACCTTTATCCACTCCCACCAGCGGTGTTGCATCTTTCGGCAGTGGCGCCTCCTCCATTGGTTCGACTCTCATTCACTATAATGATGCATTCACTCTAGGCTATCGCTGCAAAAAATTGTTCACCATCCAAGCAGTGACAAAAGAGAGCGACGATGAGGCCATGATGGATGAAAGTGAAGGAGAAGCAGATATTGAAGATGATTCAATAACTTGAAATTGATCTTACTTTTGGGGACAAGAGTAATTTTTAGGAGGATTTTAGTTTTTATTTTATTTTATTATTTTGTTATTTAGTTACTAGACTAGTATTTGAATTTATTTGAATAAGTCTTGGTAGTTTTCATGAGCCTAGCAAAGCGGATAGAGGTAGTTTTAGGTGGTTCCTATTTTTATGTATTATGACTTTCATATGTAGTTGTCTATTTAATTAGATTTCTGATTAATAAAACAGAACAGTTGAAAATACTAGTTTAGCACTATGTGCAAGCAAGAGGTCATACTTCCTCAATAAAGCCATTTGAGGTCATGCTTCCTCAATAAAACCATATCCCTATTTTTATTTTTTGACACACACACACCACAAACAAATATATATATAGTATGGTCAAATAGCTTGATATCTATTTGAGAAGAGAGACAAATTAATATATAATTTGGGAAGAGAGGTAAATAATAAATTAATTTTAAAAGAGAGACAAATTGAAATTGGTCAATCAACAAAATTATTGATGCCTATTAGTGTAATTAAAGAAGAAATGAAAATGCTTACAAAAAAAAAAAAAAAAAAAAAAGAAATGAAAATAATGTATAAAAAAAATGTGAAAATAAGAAGAGTATCCCATCAGTCCATAAAAGAAGATATTACAAAAATTTATTTTTGAAGTGATAAAGTAATAGTTTATTTACTTAAATATTAGTAAGTTAAAATTATAATATACTTTAAATTAAATCGATTATAATTATGTCCTTATTTATTCATTTTAGTAATCAGCTTATTTTGAAAATTTGATAAATATGAAGAAGATAAAAAAATTTATATAAGCAATAATATATATATATATATATATATATATATATATATATATATATATATATATATGGGGCAATTGATATTCTGTTTATCAACGGTGTAAGATAGGAGTTTATACCCAATCTTACCATTGATCATCTTGTATCCAATGGCTTACATTACTAAAAAATTTGCGCCCTTAGATAAAAGTGAGATCATCAAGATTGAGAGTGTAACTTACACTGGTGTAATTGATAAAGTTATATATATATATATATATATATATATATATATATATATATATATATATATATATATATAGGGTTTACAATTTTGCAGCTGGTGTACGTGCAGCAATCAAACACTTGCCATATATATACTTGAAATCATTAAATGCGGGAATCATAACCATACAAAGAATGAAAGTATTAAATGTGAAGAATCATAACCATACATCTGTCATTGCTGTATTGTTGTACGTAAAACGGCTGCAGAAATAATTTTAACATATTATATATATATATATATATATATATATATATATATATATATATATATATATTTATCTCCGATTATAAAACTACGTCATTTTGTATTTATTTCTTTATTAATTGATTCACCTTTGAATGGTTATGATTTTCTTTTTCTTTCTCTTCCTTTATCACCATTGATCCATCTTTGTATGGTTATATTATCTATATAGCTATGAGATATATATGTATAGCATATATATATATAGATATATATATATATATATATATATATATATATATATGGGTTTTCATTTCTTCCTTTAACATAAGATAACAAATTTTCCTACACACACACAACATTTTGTGGGGACACATTTTAAAACAAAAAGAAAAAAGAAAAAAATATGGCACGCAAAACGAATCCTTATAAAGCATTACACAATACTTTTCCATATATATATAGGGGAGGGATCATTTGACTCTAGAGTAAGATTTAAAAATCTTAGCCGTTGATTTTCGTTAATCTAACGGTTATCATTTATTTGAAATTAATAATTAATTATTTGTTATAACTTATTAAATGATAACCGTTAGATGAACATAAATCAATGGCTGGGATGAGGAGTAAGACTTCAAAAGTCTTACTCTGAAGTCAAAAGATCTCTCCCTTATATATATATATATATATATATATATATATATATATATATATATATATATATATATATATATATATATATATATATATGTGAGCCATTGGATACAAGTGGATCAATTACATTGAGTGTAAGACTTCACTCTTACACCGATGTCAGAATATCCTGTATATATATATATATATATATATATATATAATGTGAGCCTTTGGATACAAGTTTTCTAACCAACTTACTACTTATCTAATCACCATTGGATCAACATTTTCTCTTTTTTCAAAAACCTTTTAGTATTCTCTCTCTATATATATATATATATATATATATATATATATATATATATATATATATATATAAAATTGCTTTAATGCTTCTAAAGTGAATGTAGATAAGTTATCTATATTCGCTCCCAAAACGACGTCGTTTTGGGTTAAAAAATTAAAAAAATTATAATGGAAAAGACTATTATTATAACCCTGAAATAAATTATAATTATAAAATGACGTCATTTTCACCTCAAAATGACATCATTTTGATACAAGTTATCTATCTTGTAGAAAAAAAACCAACCCATAAAAAATACGGGGTCATGCTCATGCTCGTGCTCATGTTCGAGGGAAACCAATTTTTTAACCCTATTTTGTGCATATTCTTTCTCGAAATTTAGGTAGTTACATGTCCAAAACTGGGTCTTTTTTCTCCACTGTTTATCACTCAAATCATCGCATGCACATGGGGCCACGGATCAGCATCAGTTGAACGCATGCACTCTGGAAAATGATGACAAATATTGAAGGAAAGAGCAATGAAGTGAAGAAGAAGAAAAAGAAAAGTGTGCTTCGATAAGATTATAACTATTCAAATAGCTAATAAAGTCACCCTACAGAAGTTTTTAATTAGGTATATTATATGCGGAAGTATCCTTTACAATTCTTTTATAATTTTTTTGTAAATTATATTATCTACTCCTAAAAATATATATATAACCTAGCGTATTTTTAGAAGTACATAATGTAATTTGTAAATAAAAAATTTGTAAATATAACATTTCCTATATTATATTATATATATTATCATTTAACATTTTATATTAGTGTATATTACATTTTCAATATTGATTGTTTATATTATTACTCTCTGATGTGATGACTCTAATTTATTAAATACATAATATATTAATTACAAGTACATCAATAATTAAAATTTAGTATAATTTTTTATTATATATATATATATATTGACATGATGGGTTGAATGTATGATTGCACACTTTGGAACAGTAACCCCACGTTGGAGATTCTGTGTTTTGACACTGCAAAAGAACTCAAACGTGTCCTGTAAATTGTGGAATGGTTCACATTCTTCGCAAGAGTTATGATTTGGTCACGAGACGCCGCCACGGGTGGCACTATACAATAGTTGATGTGATACCATGGCAGTGGAACTTTCCTTTCAACATTACTTTCTTACTTTTGACGCATGTCGCCATTTTTTCTTCATGTAAACTTCACTTTGTCATCGATCGCACGTTTTGGAATGACTTTTCTTCTTTGTCGGAAGGATTAATATTTTTCGAAAAAATATATATATATTTTTTCACATGAGATAATTTTTTTCATATATTCTCTTATTTTAATTTTTGCATCCCACCTTATTTTTTTTCTTCTTTTTCTTATAATAATAGGATCTACCAGCATTTTCACCATTTGTTACTCATTAATTATTTAATAATCATTTTGTCCTTCACTCAGAATTATCTACCAATCTGTCCCTCTTTAATCGATTAAACCAAAAATTTAATCGATTAAATGGTCAAAATAGGCAAAAATCGTTGACTTGAAGATTTAGTCGATTAAATCTTCCTATTTAGTCGATTAAATCTCCCTATTTCTTCTGATAAAGAGGAAGATTTAATCGATTAAGTTGAAGATTTAATCGATTAAATCTTCATTTGACCATTTAATCGATTAAAGAGGGACAGATTGGTAGATAGTTTGCAATCAGGGACAAAATGATTATTAAATAATTAATGAGGGACAAAAGGGTGAAAAAATCAGAATCTACCTATTTTTCTCTATAACATAAGATAATTATCTTATGTAAAAGAAGATTAATAAAACTCTATTTTTCATATTTAATTAAATAATTTTATTATATATATATATATATATATATATATATATATATATGAAACTTATATTATATATATATATATATATATATATATATATATATATATATATATATATATATATATATATATATATAAATAAGATTATCTCCCATAACATAAAAAACAATAATCCCGAAAACTAAATATCCTATAAAGTTTATACCAAAAAAAAATAAAAAATCCTATAAAGTTTTTTTTTTCTTATAAATAATTAAGAGTATTGAACGAAACATCATCGTATATATAATGTACAAATTTCCAATCGTTCATTGATAAATCATAATTTAATGACGGTTTTTGTAAAAAAAAAAAAAGGGTCTAATGTGAAATTCTCGAATGCAAAATACACATATTATTGTATAATAGAGTTCACATTAATTAAATGCAGTGTTTTATTTTATTTTTTTACATTCCCATCTTGTAATTTTATTACTTTAAAAATGTGCAAGATGATATAAATTTTAAGAAATGTTTTATTCATAGAAAACAATTTCTTTAAATCATCGAACCCATGATTTTTTTTATAATGAGAGCAAGAATAAAAGATTATATAATAATTAAAAAATCAAAATTTAAAGATAAATAATCGTTCACGATTTCTGCTCCCTTAAATTCTACTTCTAACACTATGAAAAAAAAGCAACTATTAAATTCTTTTTTATAATTGTAGGTAAAAATATTTGGTAAGGTAACTTAGTAAAGAATCATTTGATTTCATTGTTATATTAAGTTCCAAGGCGTCTCAATTTAAGTGTAAAACTAATTATTTTTTATTGCTATGTTCAATTAAACTATAGGATAAATATTTTATAGTCCGCCCAAGGATCAAATGATAATCTAAAGCTCCTTTTCGGTCCCTAACAAAAAATAAGGTCTTCACTTTCGTCCCTTATAAAAAAAAGTCAATTTTTTGTCCCTCTACAATTCCAGTTCTTTGAAATTGCAATGTCTCATAAATTCAATGAAGACTCAATTTAATCTCTACAAAAGGACTAATATGAGTATTTTTTTTGTAAGGGATGAAAGTGATGATTAGGGACCCAAAAGAGATTTTACTCTACCATTTATATCTGTATCTGTTGTGAAAAGAGCAGTGAATAAATGGAATCAACTCAAGAAAAGAAATTACAAGCCATACCACCTTAATATATAGATGAAGGTGGGGGAAGAGTACAAAATATATTCTCATCTTCTAGTCTATTTATAGTTTATTGTTACAATACTTAATTTCCCATAAAGTGTGATAAAGCCTAGTAATGTACATTTGTAACATTCTCATGTAGTAATGTCCATTTTGTCAGTGGCGGAGCCACGTTGTTCCCAACTAGGGCTTTGGCCTGAGCTAATTTTTAAAAGTTAGCCACGTTTTAGACGTGGGTAAATAAATGCGGCTAAGTTGAAGGGATAAAATTTAATAGTTGACACTAGCTAATTTTTTTTGGCACTAGCTCATTATTCTTGCTGGCTTCGCCACTGCATTTTGTAACACTCCCCTTTGGACACTAAGTCCATGCCTCATTAAAACATCGCAAGAAAAACCCAATGGTAAAAAATCGGTGAAGGAAAATGAGTACACGGTACGATAAAAAGCTTTGTAAAGGAAAAAGAATGCAGTGCGTATAACTCCCCATCAATTGAGTTATGTATATAGCTACTACTAGAGTTAAGGAAGTAGAGCATCAGTTAGAATTTTCCATAATGATTATCTTGTAATCTGCTCCCGAAATAAATCGTACTATTGTCCATTCAATTAGATCATAATGTCCATTTATAACACTTCTCATTGGATGTCATTGCACTAAGTTCATACGTCGTTAAAACCTTGCTAGAAAATCCAATGGAAAAAACTAGCGAATGAAAAGGAGTACATGACATGCACTACCAAACCTTTCATAACTGCCTCATTAAAAACCTTCGGTCAAAAAAGCCCCTTAAGAAAAAATTTGGCAAAGAAAAAAAGAATACATCAATAAACCTTCACGGTTTTATGCTTCAAGGATTTAATAAACCTTTAGGGTTTTATCCTTAAGGGGTTCAATAAACCTTCAAGGTTCTATCCTTCAGGGATCTTCAAAAAAATATCATCATCAAGTGACTCTGCAGTCACAAAACCCATTAAATGCATTTCAAGTTGCATCCTAGTTGCCATATTGACCATGTAACGAAACGTAATAAAATTTATTATGGGAGAATAAACATCATAATTGATGTAGGGTGTAACGGCCCGTGTTAACCCGGATTGTTAACATACTATCATATTAAGCCACGCTTAATTAAAATACGGAATAACTTTTTCTTTAATTCAATTATGACATCATTAACCTTAGCCAACTTGATTACTTAATCAATTTCATAAAAACACTGTCTGTATGTAAATTGCAAAACAACTAACTGAAATACCTCATATATAATTAATAAGTGAGTATCTAAGTCACAGGACTACAACCTATGTAGCACCGATACCGACACGGGACACGTGACACGATACGACACGACACTCCGACGCATTAATTCTAAAAAATGTTAGATTTCGACACGTTAGGACACGTTTTGATATTAAATAATATTTTTAATTTATGTAGTATATATTATATTTAATATTCAATAATTTAACAAAAAAATGAATCTAAACCTATAATATTCATAAATTTTGCAAAGAAACATAGCATATCCCAAATATTTATATTAAACTCAATAAAATGATAATCGTAATCCAACGAATCTAATAGTTGGAACTAAAAACTCAACACAAATCAACATTTGAACCTTTTTTTGAATTTCTATAATGCGTGTTGGAGTGTCGGGGAGTGTCGGAGTGTCCGAGAGTGTCGGGAAGTGTCGGACACGACACGTCAGGGTTTTTGAAGTGTCGGTGCTTCATAGACTACAACACATAGCCTGGACCGTAAATCCTGATACTTTAATACAACTTTAACTGAGAAGACAATAACAAACTATGTGGCATGGACAAACCCCATGCTCACCAAATAAGGCAGCAATGCCCAATAACAGTCTCAACATAATCATAACTAAAAACATAAACAACAGTCAAATCCAGCATGTCTGCATATCACAATAATATCTAACTCAGCTCTGGCCTCCTGCCACATGAGCCCTCAACATTACCTGAACCTGAAATAAGCGTCGCCAAACGTGGGGTGAGATCTCTAAACAAGAAATCTCAGTAAGACAAGGGGTCCTCAAGGATCTTCCACCCCAAGCTCACTTACATGTGCAATATAAGTTCAAAAGCAATATTTCCAATATTAGTTCCAAAACTATGCAGTGCAACAGATATTCGTGCCAGGTGTGTTTATACAATCTACTGGCCAGAGAAATGTAGGAATACGTCTAAACCCACATGAGTACAAGGAACACCGCTTGCACCTCACCCACAGCCTCACCTTATCGTATGTACCACATACTCAGGCTTACCGTAAAGGTGGACACCACATGCATATCATAAAAGCACATTGCATATAACAGCTCAACAACATTTCCAAATATCAAAAGCATGTAACACAACATGCATATAACCATATCCCCATGGAACATGGTGGAACCACAACATGGCTAAACCGAGGACACGAAAGCTTACCTTGCAAGCTTGCTATCCAAGCCAAGAGTCCAACCACTCTCAAGTCCAAACACAGCAGTATCACAATCTGTTATGGACCAATAATATATCATTAATTATGCATCACAAGCATACAACTTAAAGACTACGCCTTTCCTTTACGTTTTACGTCTTAAGGCTTCCAACAAAGCCATAAGCCCTTAATCATATGATTCTGACTTAGTTCATTAATTACAGAAGTTCAACTTCCTTAATCTAGGGTCCACAAACCCCCATTAGCCTACTGTACTCACAGCACAGCTACTGTTCTGCAAAATCTCAGAATATCCGGATATTACAAGGGACATATCCGGATATGCAATATCCGGATATCACACCGACCATATCCGGATATCCCATATCCGGATATCCAGATCCCATATCCGGATACCATATCCGGATATTGATATCCGGATATCTGTTCGACAAATATCCGGATATCTCACGAAAGAATGCATTTTCTGCATTTCGTGAATATCCAGTCCAAATATCCAACTTTTAACTGATTATAGGCACTGAAACATGCATTTCTAGGTGTGTTTAACCTACCCCACCCTTAAGTTATCAACTTAGCTCAATACATGCATCAAGGTTCTATTTTTAAGTATTTAAACTTATGATCATGGTTGATATAACTTACCAAAGCTCAAAAACAGAATGGACAGTGCTCTTGGAGCTCTCCAACAGCTCCTCAACCCAGGCCACACAAAGGTGTACGAAAATGGTGCTCAAGACTTGATCTTTCTACTCAAAGGTTGCTTATTTAAGCAACAAAATACTCACACCAAGCCCATACCACCCAAACAACCCAAGACAACCCTTTACCCACTCAAAACAGAAGCTGGACAACCACACTCAGCTCCCTTTCACCCACACAAAAGGTCCTCCTCACACACTCAAATTCTTAAGTGAAGAACAATGGAGAAAGGTGATCAAAATGGTGGTTTCCCAAGCAAGGAAGAGGGTGGTAGCATGGAAGACACAAGCTGCAGCCCACATTCACGTAGAGGAGAAAAGAGACCTAGGGTTTTGTGCCCATACTAATGAATATATAGGCCATTGGTCACTTAAGCGCAGTATTAGCCTTAATAGCAACGCAAAAGATCTTGATCCCAAACTTTGGAATCTAAACCTAAACATTTTTCTAAGATTTTTCATATTTTTATTTTATTTTTCGGAGCACCTTTTCGGTACGCGCTTTTCCATAGTCAGTATCAGTTCTGGCATCAGATTTCATCATTTTGACTTGAAACTTATTTTATAAGTCCTACATAATATTCTAGTAATTATCATGCACTTGTTATAATTTTCTGGGATACTTTTCCGGTACGCATTTATACCGGGTAGCAGAACCAATATCTGCACTTTTCTTCCGAAAAGTGACTTTCAGCACTCTTACTCACTTACTATAATTATTTAAGACAAATAATAATTATTAAGGTCAATTATGGAATCATTTCCTAATTATCATAATTAATTCACTAATTACCTTAATTAGCGGTGCGGGTTCTTACATAGGGTCTCTGTGAAAACACTTGTTCTTTCTTAATTGCCTAATTCTATTCATTCTAATCTGAATGCTTCTGGATTCTTGAATGGTTTTGGGTTCTGAATTCAGATTATCTCTTAAGACAACAAAACTATTGAGAAGGTAATGGTGTTGCTGGCGATAAATAATATTATCATATTTTCTCCCTTATCAATATAGTTTATTGCAACTTTTATATCAATATCAACCAAATCTCTGTCGTTTTCCATGACATTCAGATTTGGTCATTCTGTGTTCCTAGGATTGTTGCGATCAGTAGTTGCATTTATTTCACCGAGTTTGCTTTCTTCAGAATTAACCTCTTCAAAAGGTGTGATATGTGACTTATTTCCATTTTTCACGAATTTATGTATTTTAGTTCCTGCAGGTCATTCACGCTTCCAGTGTTGACTATACTTCAACATATTTAGTCCCATTGGAATCTCCATTATAGATGGTGCATTCTTGATAGGAATATGGAACTTAGTCACTCCTTTGTGATCATTAAATATTTATGGCATTTAACTTACTAAAGTTTGTAAGTTAATGATATTTTGAACTTCAAGTTAAAGTGTACTTGTACGTGGACCAAAATAATTCATTTGGTTTTTTTTCACTCCAAATAATTTTCCGGGATTCACTAAGGTTATGGCTTTCTCCCCCTAATGCCGGGAAATGTCCCTCATTATATATTTAATTCGTGAATCATGTATTAAACAAGTCATCCATTTGGGGTTCCAAGTACTTGATTTTGTATTGAGCCTCAAAAACTCAGGTAAATGTCAAACCTTCAGATAACATAAGGACACATATAATGCAACCAAAAAAATGTGCAGATGGGAAACATCAGGTTCACATCCACACACAAGTTCAAGAAGGGAGTATGCTTTAAAGCATATGAGCTAGTGAACTTCAGGTTCATAATTATTTGGGCATATAAGTAATTCATCTAAATAAATAATCGGCTCTTCTAAAGCTATTGCGAAATTGCTGCAGACATACCCACGACCATATCCATGATTATGTAATTGTATTGCATTCACTTCAAGGAATAACAAAGAACTAATTTTATCATGTCATCAAATATGACCATAATTTCTATCATATCTAAAATTATAATTTGTAATATTCACTTCAGGGAATATGGTTTAACCTATTGACCAAACTTTACGAGACTTTCTTTTCTCGATATAACTACTTACGGAGCATATTCTAGAGTCATAAAATATAAAAAATATTTTCTCTTGATATTTTACTTCAGATTATTCAATAAATATATGAGATCTTTTCAATTATATTTTTTGGAGATATTCTAATCGGTTCATCATTTCACGAGTAGTCCGATTCGGGGCGAGTTCTTTAAACCCCTCATAAAGATGGTATTGGGCATGATCGAACACATGCTATCACCTCCACCTGCTCAGTTCCCTGGCGCCAACTAAGCTACCATTATTTGATTTTTCACTAATAGTTATAATTCTTTAGGAACTATACCACACATAAAATGATTGCGAAAAATAATTGCTTTTGTGCAATTCTTTTGGGATGCATAAAATATTTCTTCAGGAAGTTAGTAAAATTAACAAACTCAATATAAGACATAATGTATTAGTCAATAATATTCGATAATAAGATCACCATTAATGAAATATAAAAGTTTATACTAGAAACAACATAACAAAAACAATAAAAATAATTAAGGAATGAATTAAATCAATATAAAATAAAATAATAAGAAGCATTAATTTAATTATGTATCTGCTACTTCAGGAGCAATAACCAATAAAATGGCTTTAGGCTTCTTTTCAATGGCGTGAGATTCATCATTTTTTGCCTTTATTTTATTTAGCCACATTCTTTTCACTAGCCATCTTTGTTTGACTTCTTTCATTTGTCATGATTTGACCAAAGTAAGATTTTCTATTATCCCTTCAAGGGTTATATAATTGTTTGCGATCATAGCCCTCAAAATGGCTAGAGTCTTTCATAAAGTTGGCATTTGCTTCAGGCAATGCTTTTGGACAAAACATGT
This sequence comes from Gastrolobium villosum, assembly GCA_032173675.1. Classification (NCBI taxonomy): domain Eukaryota; kingdom Viridiplantae; phylum Streptophyta; class Magnoliopsida; order Fabales; family Fabaceae; genus Gastrolobium; species Gastrolobium villosum. The sequence goes on along the minus strand of JAVKPL010012230.1, from coordinate 3,536 downwards.
TAAAATTGTTTAATGTATGGTTAAAAGCTATTCAATAACCAATTAAAGCATTCAATAATTTATTCAATGAGAAGTATGTGGAAATAAATCTTAATTTATTCATACCTATGAAAAAAATTATAAAATACGGATAGATATTTCTCAAAACTTTGATTTTTACAAAGGAAAGATAAAAAATATGAAAACTAAAATAAACATGAAAACATTAAAAATAAACTTAAGTAGTACAATTGAGAAAATTCTAAGAAAAATCCATAAATTGGTCTATGTCAATGGAATTAAAATCTCTAAGTTAATCGATGTCCATAGAAGCATTATCCATTAAGGGACCTTCATTTACCACCATAGATTGACCAGCAAAATTGGCTTCATTTTTCTTCTTATTTTTGTCTTTTTGATAGAGTTCAACTAGATGCTTTGGAGTACGACACGTACGAGACCAATGGCCTGTACTACCCCCACATCTATGACAAATATTAGGGGCAAAATTATTAGGCACTACTGGGCCTGCATTCTTTTTTGGACCATTCCAAGGACCTTTTGAACTCTTATTTTTTGCAGCTGTGATTTAATTTTGTGCCATTTTCCCTTCCATTTTTCATAGTTCTTTTGTCCATGATGTTTGTAGTATGTGCTTATGGCACGAGTGTAGAACCAACAAGACGGGTGTTATAGTTGTGCATCAACAACTGGTTGTACTTTTTAGCCATAAGTAAAGTAAAGATAAGCTCAAAATGCTTTGAATAATTTTTGGCCCTATACTGCAATTAGAGTATAAGGTTGCTAGCATGGAAGGTAGATAATTTATTTTCCAACATTTTAGTCTCTGTGATCTACTGGCCAGAGAGACTCATTAGGGACACAATTCGATGCATAACAAAATTATACTCCCCTACGAATTTAAAATCCAGAAAACGCAGATTGGTCCATTCAAATCTGGCTTAAAGAAAGATAACATCCTGTTGATGGTCATAGTGATCCTTCAGGGATTGCTATAAAATTACAAGTTCTTCTTCAGTTAAATACTGTGATATGCCTTCAGCATATGGGTAAATTCAAGCCAAAAAGAGGAAGATCATTTGTTAATCCTGAGGAAAAAGGCAATGTTTATTGTTGCTTTGCTGAAATTCCAAATCCATGATTGTTCAACTGATTTTATGCTGATTTTGTAGGAAAAGCAGACAAAACTGGAGCAAAATGGAGATTTGGCAAAGTAAAGGTCCACGCTCATGCGTGGATGTCACGCTGATGGCGTTAGGAACCTGAGAAACCCACGCTCATAGCGTGGAACTCATGCTAGTTGCGTGAAACTTTTCTTGCTCCCACGCTGATATCGTGGAATCCACGCTAGTGACGTCAACATTCATAGGCAGCCACACTCTTAGCGTGAAATTGACGCTAAGAGCGCCAGATTGCGAAACCACAGCCGTGCTTTTTACAAGGACAATTTTGGAAGAAAGAAGCGAGGCTTATAAATAGAATCCTCATGACAGAATTAGTGATCCCTTTCCATTCTATTCCATCCACATTCTTCAAAAGGAAGCCGTCGTGCTCAGATAGAGAGAGTTTTCTTTTTCTTCTTTTTCTTTTCATTTTTCAGTTTATATTATATCTTTGTAGATCAGTCATGACAATGGTTGGCTAGATCTACTTTATTATGGTGAAGGTCACAACCCTTGATGTGAACCCCTTGTGATTTGGATCAATTTTAAATTTATTTATCTGATTGCTTTTATTTTCCTTTGCTCTTCATCTCTTAATTCTTTTAGATCTTATCACTCTAATGGGGTTGCGAGGGTTAGGATTCACAATAGGTATATTGGGATCCTAATTCCTAACAGAAAGGAAAGTGACTGTTCATGCATGCACTAGGGATAGGCTACATGAACCGCAAACGTGAAAGTTTCATCGATTTAAACATTTAACATAAAAAGGAATTTCTAAGGGATTAGGGCTTAATCAATCAATTAAAAGATGGTGAATCGTTTGATCAATGGGTAAATTTAATGTAAACGTTAATTCAGATTACAAGGTGGGGATCGGAAAGATGTTTATTTCTCTTACCGCATTATTTTCTCAATTATTTTCTTATCATTTAAATCTTTTGTTCTCGGATTTCTCAAGGATTTTGAATTCTCTACATTTCTTACTTTAATTTTTTATTTTACAAATCACAATCATTTTGAACCTCATTCTCAAACCACTTTTTATTGATCCAACAAGAGAGGGCTAGTTATAACAACTTAGGTGCCTCAATCCTCGTGGAGACGATCTCTACTTACACTTTATTACTTGGAACGATCGGTACACTTGCCGAGTTCGCAACAAGTTTTTGGCGCCGTTGCCGGGGATTGATTACGCCAAGTTATTTATAACTTTTGAATTTCTTGATTGGATATTTGTTACTAATCTATTTGCTTTAGTTTATGCCTGGTACGGTTGACCCTGAAAATTTGATCTACGATCTAGAGATCGAAAGATTTGCAAGGAGATTAAGGCAACTTACCAAACAGAGGAAGCAAGCAGAAAATCCTACTTCACACTTCGAGGTAGAAACAGAGATGGCAGCTCAAGATCCACCACAGGAAGATGAGTTGATGGAGTCAATTCTTACTCCACTCTTCACCAGACCAAATTCCAGCATTGTGAGGCCACCAATTAATGCCAACAACTATGACAATCAGCTATCACTGATCATATTGGTGGAGAAAACTCAGTTTGGTGGGGAGGACTATGAAGATCCTCATGACTTCATTGACAGATTCATAAGAATCTGTGATACAACCAAACACAACGGAGTATCAAATGATGCGATCAGACTCCGATTATTTCTGTTTGCTATGATCGGGAAAACTCTCGGATGGTTAGATCGACAAGCTCCCAAAAGCATCAGAACATGGGAAGAGTTGGCAGCTAAATTCTTTGCTGAGCACTTCTCCAGGGAAAAATACAACAAGTTGGTGAATGAAATCACCAACTTCATTCAACAACCAGGAGAAACTCTATGTGCGGCTTGGACCAGATTCCAAGAACTGATCAAAAAGTGTCCTGCATATGATCTGCCAGAAGGAAAGAAGGTCAGAATCTTCTACAATGGAATAACACCAGAATCCAGAATGGTTTTCAATGGTGCAGCCGGTGGGACCATAGCAAGGAAGACAACAGCTCAAACCTTGGAGCTGATAGACTACATGGCAAAGGATGATAATGCCTCTACAACAGTTCAACCAGTCGAACCAAAGAAATTAGTTCTATAACTGGGGAACAATGATGCATCACTAGCTGAGCAAAAAGTGATTTATCAACAGCTAGCTAGTATGAATGCCAAGCTGGATAAGATGCGAATTTCTACAACTCAAGTTAATTTAGTTAACTGTGAGTATTGCAAAGAAGAGCATGAGTCTAATAAGTGTCCAACACTCATGGGGGCTGAACCATTCCAAGTCAATGGAGTGTGGTATGATCTAAGGCCACCACAGAACACCCAAAGTTACCAAAGGAATCAGAATGGCGTCCAAGGGAACAACTTTCAAAGG
>JAVKPL010012229.1:0-57667 GCA_032173675.1 Gastrolobium villosum | reverse complement strand
AAACAGAGAAGGATAATAATGACAAGGTGGCGGTTGAGCTTGACCTAATAGAAGAAATCCGAACTATGGCGTACTGCAGAAACTACGCGGCCAAGCAACTGGTGGCTAACCGGTTCAATAAAAAGGTGCGACCTCGGTCATTTGAAGCTGAGGACTTAGTCCTGCGAAGGGCGGATATAGGGGGGCGAAACGCGTCACAAGGAAAATTAGCCCCAAGATGGGAAGGACCGTTCAGAGTCAAAAACAAATTAAGGACATGGAATGCAGATAAGTTGAAAAAATATTACAGTTAAATCAAATGTCTTGCTTGCACAATGCAAAAACGATGTTTTCTTTTATAACTTTGTAATTCAATGAATTCCGCATTTCTATTATTTATAAGTTGTGTCCAACTTTAATAATTTATGCAATGAATGCACATTACGACGTCTGGAAACCAGCGTTGCAAGAAATTGAACCCGCCGTTGCAAAAAAGAAACTCGGTTGAGTGTTCATTTCTAAACTAGAATCCGAGCTTCACAATCCCATGTTAAATGGGAAGTTCTGAATTCTAGATTGAAATCCGAAGTTATGGGAACCTAGCCGGCCAAATAGGCCAGAGCCGAGCGTTCTAAACCGGGTTAACAAATCGAACCCGCCAACTTGGTTGAGAGTTCGAATATAAATTGAATCCGCGATAGATGAACCCGTTGGAAGTTCAAAATACGCGAAGAAAAAAAAAACTAAGCCCGGGTGTTTGAACCCGCCTTGCCTAAAGGGCAAGGTTGAGAGTGCTAACCTTGGCCCATTTATGGAAAATGGGAAATTGTGCTGAGGGGACGCCCTCTCACGTTATCTCGGCTAAATCAAAAATCCGGCAACAAAACTCGAAACATACGAGACGGATAGTGCAATTAAAACAGAAGCTACACAATTAATTCTATTCTTGAATTAACGTCAAATTAGAACAAAAAGTGTTTATACAAATAAAGCCGGGATGACAATGGCGTATTACAAATTACGGGGTATTCCCCCTCAAATTTGGCTGAGAGCCGGAATCCTGTTGCCGATCTTCCTCCTCCAGGACAGGGACACAACCTCCCCCATCCGCTGCAATTGGCTCCTCGGCTGCCGAGTGGAAAATCCCGCCGCTAATGTAGCCATAGCAGTCCAGCTGATCCAGGTTAAGAGACGCTTCCGGGTTGAAAAATTTAACCTGGTTTACCGCATTGGAGAAGGCGGAACCCACAGCATGTTCAAGTACAGTCTGGCTTTGATCATAATCAGCCTGCAACTGCTCCTGCTGCGCCCTCAGCTGTTTAAGTTGAGAGGCCATCTCCTCATGCGCAGCCTCCGCCTTGGACAGCATGGATAGCTTGGCTTTGATAAACCTTAGTATGGCGTCCTTGCCACTCTCTACTCCGCAGCAATCCGAGATGGCGTTCAGGTCGGCTTGCGAATTTTTCACTGAGAGACTGAGCTTGGCTGCATCAGACCTCAGAGCTTGATTCTCCTGCCTAAGCTCGGCTAGCTGACTCTGCATGTTGTCCTTCTCGGACAGAATCTCGGAATGCTTCTCGAGCAGAAGGGAGTATGGTTTCATCAAGGAAGCCGCCTTGAACAGATATTGCTCGGCTTTCTGTAGCTCGTCCGCTTCGGCCTTCGAAGGAGCAGGAGAGCCATAGAAGGAAGGTGGAGCGCGGGTCACGCCACGCAGCTCGGCAGTGACTCCCATCTCCCATAATGACCCCCTCCTTAAGCCAGCAGGCAGGGGAGAGGGTGGGGCGCTGCCCCTGGCAACAGATACCACGGCCCGGGTGGTGCCGCCAGTAGTAAGGGGGGTCTCCTCCGATTCCCTATCCAGCCAATTCTCACCATCATTGGTCAGATCCAGGATGGAGGTGCCATGATGGGGCTCAGGGTTGGATGAACCCGCACCCGGGGAAGGAGCAGCAACCTTCGTTTTCTTTGAGGGGGGAGGACGGGCTACATTCTTGCCCCGCAAAACCCGGCAATAATCAGGCACGTCATCCGAGCTGGGGTTCATGGTTAAACCTGACAAATAAAAGAAGCAAGGTTACCAGCATGATCAAGGACATATCAGACTCCAAAGCAGGATAAAAACGACAAGTAAATAAAAAAAAAAAGAAGAAAACAATGTTGAAAAGCATACTGGGCTGATCGCTTGCAGTATAGGACTTAGCAACCAAGGACGCAGCACTCATGTGACCCCGGGTTTGGATATGGGTTAGCAAGGTCTTGACATTGAGCTTCTCCTCGGTAGATAAGGGCAGCCTGTAATCAGCCGACTTGCGAAGATAATGCCGATGGGACCAGTATAATGGGAATTTCCCCTCATCTTTTTCCCCAACAAACCATGGCTTTTCACCGGACTCGGCCACGACCTTGAAATACGCGCCCTTGAAATTTTTGAAGGAGTCACTGTATACAGAAAACAACCTCCTAGACGGCTTACTAATACGACCCCGGATGCTGGCCCAACCCTTCAACTTGGGGGGTTCAGAACCGGAGCGTGGGGTATAGATATTAAAAAAATACATAAACAGGGCAACGGAACAGTTAACGGACAAGGATACGCAGAGTTGCTCGAAGGCAACAATATATGCCCATCCGTTAGGGTGAATTTGAGTGGGAGCTAAAAGGAAATGGTTTAGAAGACATATAATAAAGGGGGAAAAAGGAAAGCGAATACCGATCTTTGTGATCAAATCTCGGTAAAAGAAGAAAAAGGGAGGCTCTTGCGGATTCCGACCTGAGCACACTGGCTCATCCTCCGCTGGGCAGAAGGTATTAAAACCTATCGGGTTACCAATGGGTAACCCGGATATCTCCTCTGTGGTCAGGGAGGACCTAAAACTAAGGACTTCCTGGGTCACCCAGGGAAACTGCCGGCGCAGACTGACACTCACTGGGGCAGAACCTTCTTCAACTGCTGCAACCTCGGCTTCCAGCTCATGGTTAGATGAGGTAGTCTCCACGTTGAGTTCTGCAGAAGGGGACTCCATAAGAACCTAGAACAGCAAAATGGGTGGATTAAAAACAACAAAAGAAGCAAAGTACACGCACCTGAGTTAAATAAACTACAGTGTGAAGAGCTCGAAGAACTATCTGAAGAGGTCATGGGAACTGACGTTCTAAGTCCGACATGGTGAGAACAACTGCCTAAGACTAGGTTCGCCATGAAGTCATTACCATTCCCAATAAATTGCGCACTGAGATGAACGCAAGTAAAGCATGGGTTTGGATTCTGGGAAAAGGAGGTCGATGGTAGGGGCTGAACAGAGGACGGATTCAAGGAAACTCGATCTCGGGGACCAGTGATAAAGAGGGAAGACGACCTAGGTCTATCATCTAAGGAAAGATTGACGCTTGTGGGCATACAGCCCGCGGTACGGTTAGAAGGCAAGGACCGACCTCGCCTCGAGGATCGAGGCCGCCCTTGACCACTGGGACGAGATCCCACTGGTGGACAGCGTCCAGAGCCAGAAACACGACGACGACGCTCGGGCCTGGAAGCCGGCAGCCGAAGTCCACGGCTAGAAGAGGCACCATGGCCTCGAATCACCTCCTCCTCAGCAGCTTTAGCTTCCTCCTCTGCCAAGATTTCATCACTCCGGCCGAAAACACGAGGACAAGTGGCCCTCCTATACTCATAAGGAATTCCCTTATCCATGTTGGAAACTTTTCCAGACAAGAGCAACAAACGCCAACCAGCGATAGTAAGAAAATTGAATGTAAAGAGGACGAATGCAGAGGACGAATGCGAAGGCAGACTAAATGCGGTAATGAAAGCAATAACCACAGGAATGCAAGCAACGAGCAATAATGGAAGGCAAGAAGATAAAAGAGATCAGAAAACTTATACTTACAGAGCAAGTGACGCTAAAGTACCGAACGGAGAAGTTTGATGCCGCCAGAAAACCTTGAAAGCACAAATGTCACAAACCGCAAGTGAAATAACGAAAGAAGCAGAAGGTGAAGAAAGGGGGGAAACGTCAGTAAAATAGGAAGAGGGGAGAAGTTCAAGGGATATGACCCGCGAAAACGAAAAGACAGGGGTAAAAGCGTAAATGCAAAAGCAAAAAGCACCTGACAAGACAAAACGATTGATATCTGTACAGTCGCAGTCGCATTAAATGCCAAGACGGCGCGCAGATAATCAAACGATACGCATCATGATGACTTGAAACACGTGGAGGATAACCGCAAGATAAAAGACGGGCATGTGAATTCATATCAGCTATACAGCCGAGATGTCTCAGGTCAGACGATCAACGCAACTCGGCAGCCAGATAACTCAGCCTACCGAGCTGGGGGCAACTGTTATGGGCCAGACCTAGGCCCACTACGCACCTCGGCCCGAAGCCTACATTGCACCTCGGCCAGCCACCAAACCCTAGAGCCGGGCTATATAAGGCAGGTAAAGCAGAGCAGTAAGGTGCACATTTTCTAATCCCAAACACTATAGATCACACACACACACCTTGAAGGCATACGCCTAGGTCAGTGTCAGTGATCCCTGTTCCTCCCAGATACCTAATCTATAGGCATCTAGAGAGAAACACTTGTATCCAAGATCAATCATCCAACCTACGTTGGACACATCTGCCAACAGGCAGAACAAAAAAAACACAAAAAACAATTATTTCCATAATTATTTTATAAAATAATTTTAAGAACAAAAAAATTAAAACACAATGAAACAGAAACTTACTCTTCTTAGTTCTGGTGTAGCAACATAAGGGCTAGCTACATTAACGATAATCATGTTCAAGGCCGGGCTAGGTATTCATGGGCCAATATTGGGTTGGAGTCAGTCCAAATATCAGTGGCCCAATGGCAGGAATTCCAGTTGCTCTCCTCCACATAAAGAATAACAGATAAGCCTCCTTAACTACTACAATATTTCACCAAAAATAGAATAGAAAAAGATAAGCCCCCAATACTCTAGCAACACCTTAGTCTTGGAGTTCTCAACAAGGAAAAAAAAAAACATCAAAACTGATGATTTCACTACAACCCTATAAAACATGTCTTCAAACGACATTTCTCTTCAACCCTTCAAAGCTACGAAATTCTAGACAAACACAAACTAGTTCGATAGACCAAAGGAAGGCTTCACGTAGAAGAGAACTCAAATGCAGTGTTGGACAGGGGGGAGAAAAGAAGCCAGAAAAGCGAACATTTTTGACACTGGAGGAAGCTGGTTTGGTGGAGATATCTGGGTTGAGCACCCATGAGCGCTTTCTATGCCGTTTAACGGTACCCCTCTCGACCTTGTCATGGATTGTGGTTGGCTTTTGTTTCTGAATCGTTTCTTCAATGAGTTTTCATTTTTTTTTTTTTTTGTTGTAGATATCGTCTCTGAATTTACTGAGAGTGATATCAGAGCAAGAAGGGTGTCCAATCGAAGAGCTTAATGCTGGGAAGGTATGTGATTGGTTCCTAAAAGACAAGCTGAAAAGGGAGCAGAACATTGGCTCTGCGGTTCTTCAATGGGATGATTCCGAGTTACCATTTTAATTCTTTATTTATTTATTCATTTTAAGCCATGAGTTTTCTACGATTATGTTAATCAATAAAGGGGTGACACTTTTTTGGGTGTAACATTCTAAAAGTCTTATGGTAAATGCTTGGGGATGTTGATTTACGTGCTGCTCAAATCCCCTTAATTGAGAATTTACTCTGCTTCATAGTAATTGGGTGCCAAATTCCAGTAATCCTTGTGTGGCATTACATAACATGATACATGTAAATTTCTACTATGCAATATAAAAGCATGGACTCACCATTGATTAGTAACAATAAGTCAATAAGTCCTAAAAAAACATTAGATTAATTGGATTAGTTTAAGTAGTTTGGTTGTTCCCTAACAATTTGATAAACTTCCAAATATCTAATTATTTTAGGATAACTTTAAGAATAAACTACTAAATCTAACCATTTTTAATACATGCTTAAAATCCGATTGGTTAATAAAAAGAAAACATAAAATATTAATTTTACATTCGAAAAATTTTACCATTAATAAAATGGATAATTATTCTATCAAATATAAAAATAAAAATGGATAAGTCAAAAGAGAAATGCATGGCCAAGAAGCCAGAAAGGGTTTGGCCAAACCAAATTCCTACCCTTATATTGACTAAGGAAATGACATTGTAACAATCAAGTTGTGTTACTACCAATCAATCTCATTGTTAGCTCGATTATGTTGATCCAACGGTTATATTTATTTCTATCTTTGTATGGTTATGATTCCTCATATTCCCCAAGTGTGGTGGCTCACTTGGTAGCCATGACTGAGTGGTGGGAGAAGACCTCGGTTCGAATCCCACCAACACCATCTGGAGAGGGGCATAAGTACCGTAATCCTTGGACTCGCACCCGAACTCTGGATTAGTCCCATAGGCGGCTCAAAGAATCGAACCCGTGGGAATACAGAGGGTTCTGATTCACCTCAAGGAGCTAATTAGGATCAATTTAAAAAAAAGTGAAAGCATTAAATATAGGAAATCATAACCATACAAAGATGGAAATAAATATAAAATATTAAATTTGAAAAATCATGATCATCCAAAGATGAAAATAAATATAACCGTTGGATCAACATAATTGATCTAACGGTAAGATTGATTGGTAATAACTTGATAGTAATATAATTTAATTGTTACAATATCCTTCCCCTATTTATTGATCACAATCCTTACAATTTTTTAAGATTACAAAGAATTCTCACCCGCTATAAACTTGCCTATTGTTAATGATAATAACAGGAGATGTAGTTGAACAAATAACTGCCGCTATTTTGTATGATATATTTATTGAGAAAAACTACTCTTATGTTACATGTGATAAATTTCTCTCATACACATCATTAGATAACTGTGCCACCTTTTTTTTTTCCAGGTGGTGGAGCCCATGAATTTATCTCTATGACATGAGATAACTTATCTCCTTTAACATGAGATTAATAAAATCCATATTTATTCAATTTAAACATGGATTTTATGTTTATCATGTAATATAATATAGTTTCACTTTCCTTCTTTCCCTTTTATCATTCCACTTTTTTTCTACCTTTAAACATACTAAAACATATTTGAAACATTCAAGTTGAAATGTCTTTGCAATAAGAGTTTTTGTTATTTGAAACATATAAAAATATTTAAAAGATGCCCATGAAATAAAGAGTAAAAACAATAATTTTTATTAGTATGTCTTGATTGTTATTTATTCGCTTTGAAGTTGTACTTATTTCCTATAGCTTTAAAAATGTTTTTATTTAGTTTCATAGCTAAATGCTAAAAATTGAAATGTCACGTAGATCTCAAAAGTCCCGATAAATAGCTAAGTTGAACTTCTAAGGCTACATGATAAATGCTCCACATCGAGTTGTTCAATTCTATCTATACTGTATAGTATTCAGGGAATAAATCTTTGGTACTACTGCTTTACCAAGATTCAGTACATCTCATTAATGAGAACAGTACATATTAGAAGAGAGAAAAAAAATTGACAAAAAAATATAAAATTAACTGACATATAATCTTTTTGTTGGTGGGATGTATTGAACTTCTAAGGCTACATGATAAATGTTCCAAAGATTTATCCATCTTAGGACGTAGAGAGCATGAAGTTATGCGCCACATGAGCATCCGAGGCCTAAAAGACAAGTAAAGAAATACAGCTCATGATAGAATAGTTAAACTTATATGAAAATCATTAAGACTTGAAGAACTTAGGTATCTTTCCTCATAAAAATAAAAGAAAATGCAAATTAATGAAATTATACTTTAATATATGGTTATTTTTCAATTTAGTTATTTATTGAAATAGTTGTGATGCCATTTTTGCAATAAAAAATAAGTTAGAAAAAGAAAGGAAATTGTTTTATTAAAACTTGAACAAGTTTATTAAATTCAAATATTGTCACGTGTGTAAATGCGAGTGGCATATTTATTTATCAAACTACTACTTTGTGACCCAAAACTTGTTCCTTTGGACACTTTTATTTAAAAGCAAAACAAAATTATGCTAATTCTATAAAAGTTGTAATGAGTTTGATGTTTCTTATATTATGGAAGATAAAATTATCTCTTATATATAAATAAAAATGTATGGAATTCATGTGGAGCTATGTAAAGAAAAGAAAAGAAGATATAAGTTTTATATGTGTGTAAGAACATAATAGGTTACGAGCTTCTAAGGTTAAATTCACACTCAAAATAATATCTATTTTAATTTTCTTTATTATTGACATAAATGTAAAGTGAATTGAGATGAGTTGATCCAGACCAACTTCACTTAAATTCATTTAAATAAATATATTTGATTCGGGTTCTTTTTTTTTTTTGGTAAACTGATTCGGGTTCTTTTTTTTAAGAAAACAAGTTAATTCATTACCGAAAAGAAGAAAAGAAAACAAGATAATCCTTTTGTTTCATGTTTAATTTGTATTTATTTTATATGTTTTTAGAACTCGACATATTAAAATTAATTTTATACTTAAAATTTTCTAAAATTATTTATATATCTTAATAACAAAAAATTAAATATGTACATGTCCGGTTGGGTTAAATCAGTGATGAGTTTACCAACAAAAAAAAAAAAATCAGTGATGACCAACTCATAGAAGCGGGAGAAAATCTTTGGTACTCCTAATATAAGTACATCCATATTAGAAGAGAAAAGCTGTTGGGACTTACAAAAAAGAGCGAGTTAAAATTAAAATAAAGTAAAAAGTTAGTAAAAGAGTTTATCAAAAAAAAAAAAGTTAGTAAAAGAGAATATCAAGTTCAGTACTTCCGTAGCATTAAATTTTTTGTTTCTTTCTAAAAGTTGCTGTTCTATGTACAGAGAAGTAGAGGAAATGCCTAATAATAACGTATCCGCATCCCAGCAATCCAAGGGGGTAAGGTAAACAAAGGCGTGCGTACATACATATGGGGGGTACCGAGGATCCTTTTGAATACTAGGAATGCTTGAGTGTAAATATGTTTGTCGATAAAGGTTATAGTTATCTTTTTAATTTTATATTTTATTACTTGTTTGATTCCCTTTAAAATCAACGGACAAAAATTGATTTTAAATTGATTTAACGATAATTAAATAAATAATAAGAGTGATAAAATTAAAAGAACAATAAATATAAGGTCTCATGTTTTAATGTTATAGAAGTATTCTTTGTCCTACTATAGACACAAAATGTGATGAGTCTCACATCCCATTAACAAACAAAAATAAAGAAAAGTTAGTCCATACATTATGATGTAATACTAGTAGGATAAAAAATTCTTTTATCTATAACATGAGAATTTTTTTCCCTAAGGTCCGTTTGATACAAAGTTTTTTTTTTTAAGGACATTTGGGAAACCGAATGTGGTAATCTTATTTACACGTATTTGGTATGAGGTTTTTATAATTTTTTTGGAAATCTGATTTTTCTTAAATTTTATTTTCTTTGTATTTTTTTTAAAAAATATCATTCAAAAATACCATCCACGGGGTGGTATTCTAAGATCTCTATGATAAGAAATTTTTTAATGATAGTATCAAAAAAATTAATTCAATATTCTAGAAAATATGTTAGCCTGTCAAATAATTCTTTAGTAATTTTCCCAACAAAAAAAACTCACATTTTTTCAATCATATTCATGGAGATCATGATTATCGTATGAAAAAAATTTCACCCTGTCAAACGCCCCTTAAATATAATCGCCCCATGTATTGCAGAGGTTTTGTTTTTGTGGGAGTGGCGAGAGTAAGAGGTGATTCAATTTCAAAGCATGAAATTCACGAGCAGTGATCGTTGGAGGTATTGTGATAACGCGGAGAACATCATGAGGGCAGACCGAAGACGCGGGTTTGGAAAAATGTGTCCCCGCCACATTTTACGAGGAAAAGTCTTCAGTTGAACTTTAAACTTAAACGCATAAGTCATCAAGAAATGTGAATTGCAACTTTAGGCAATGGGAAAGCGAGACAGAAACTACTCTTATCCCATTTCCCACGCTCAAAACGCATAAAGTAAACTAAGAAACGTCAACTGCTCCTCTGATTGGGGTCAATATCAGGAAAAAACACACGTTTTCTCACATCACATCATTACGACGTCGTCCGTCACGCCAATCATGTGCTTCCAAAGTTGAAAGCTTTACACAAAGACAACTTCCATTACAATTTACATCTGCTAGCTGTTGCATTCCCACCATTACTACCTCAACACAACACAATTCACAACACAACACAACACACATCCCTTATTAAGTGTGGGACCCTCCACTTGTGTAGCTGTAACACACCACAACCGCAACCACAACCACAGTTTGGAATGGCAATAGCTGAAGAGAAGAAACCACAGTCAGGGTCAGGGTCAGGGGGCAAGGTCTGCAATTTTTTCAAGCTTCCCTTTCGCCGTTCAACTGTTTCCGTTCATCGTCACAACCCTCCCACCTCCAGTTCCGTTTCTTCCGTTGCCAAATCGATCCTCCCAACACGACGTCGTCTCAAGCTCAATCCTTCCAATAAGCTCTACTTCCCTTGTATGCTCCTCTCTCTATCTTTATTATTCAATTTCTTTCTGTGTTTGTTTGTTTGTTTTCAGTTAAATAATTGCTTTTATTTTTATTTCCTATTCGACTAGGTGGGGGTGGTTTAGGGCTTTTTTGCTTTCTTTAATTGCTATTAATGTTGCATGTGATTTTAATTTTATGCTTTTCTTCTTTAGCTGGTGAACTTTCCTTTCATGCATGGCTTCATCTGTGAGCTTTCCAAATCTGAAAACTTGAAAGGGATGTAGGAGCTGAAGATTTTCCTTTAATGTGTTTTAAGATTTTATTTTCATGTTGTTGGTCCATTGTTGTTTTCTAATTGCCCTTTCAAGTGGGTTGTCATAACCCGGAAATGGAAATTGGAAATTACGAATGAGATTTTTACTAATTGGGGAGATTGGATTTGCATGCCATGATGATGCCAACATTCGCACAATCCTTGTTATTAACTTGGGAGCTAGTTTTACTCACACAATCAATCGATGGAGATGCTTATCTTAGAAAGGATTTCTTATGATTACATATGACAAATAGTTTTATGAACAACCAGGCTATATGACACATAGGATAGATTTACATGGGAGCAGGAACAGTCATAATTTACATGAAAATGGCAGTTTCTTAATGTTGATGATGAATGATGAAGCAATTGTTTTTCTTGAAAACATGGAAATAGTTCATCTAAAGTTAGTAGGTGTATATCTATAAAATTTAGTGAGTTCAAATCGTGATGCACTTTAAATTAGATCAGGGGTGGATTCACATTTACTTACTCACTTTAGAGGAGCCTTGTCGTGAAAAGATATATGTTAATGGCTTCCATGTATTCAACATGAAAATTGGTTGTGAAGTTAAGACAACCGGACAAATTAGATAGAAAAATCTTGTGGCTTCTCTTGCCCTTCTTGTGTTGCACTACTTGCAGACAAAGAAGTACACGCACACGCAAACGCACAAACACAAGTGCTCATTTTATTCTTGTGCATGATTGTTTGTCTTCACTGTTCATGTATTCATGCATGTTTTTAACTTTATTTTGTAGTATTTTTTTCCTTTCTTATGCTCCATATGATTGCTTGACATACTTATCCTTGTGTTATGCCATTTGTTCCTTCTTCCTTTCCTTATGTAGATGAGCCGGGTAAGCAGGTTAAGAGTGCCATCAGGATTAAAAACACCAGCAAATCCAATGTAGCTTTCAAGGTATATTGAAACATATATACCTGTTTATCTGTGCCCCTATTTTTAATTTTTTCTGTTTCAGAATCTCAAGTTTATGTTACTGAGGCCCTTTCACTGAGTCTTGAAATCAACTGTCTATCTTGCTGTTACTTTGTCTCAGTTTTGCAAACGAGTACTTCATTTTTTTTCTGTATGAATTAATGATGTTAGTGTCTATGTTTTTAAACCAGTACCAGAATTTAACTATCTTTTCATGTTTCTTTGTTAATCATCTTGTTATTGTTGTGTATATTTAGTTTCAAACAACTGCGCCCAAAAGCTGTTTCATGCGCCCTCCTGGGGCCATTCTTGCACCTGGGGAGAGTATAATTGCAACTGGTAATAATTAATGTTTTATTTCTCATTTTCTCTATAATTTTTTTGTTGTTGTTGTGCGGAGCGTAAGATTGTTATAAGATCAAGTTATCTCACTAATATGTATTTTGTTTGCTAGTGTTCAAGTTTGTAGAGCAACCAGAAAATAATGAAAAGCCTGAAAAAACTGGACTCAAATTTAAAATCATGAGCTTGAAGGTCAAAGGATCAATTGATTATGTCCCTGAGCTGGTTAGTTAATCTTATCATCAATAAAAGCTTACAGTTGTGTTGTTTATTTTGGGTGATTCTTTCTCTCTCCCTCCGCCATCCCCCTCTGTCTCTCCTGCACTTGTCATGGACACTACTAAAATAAGTTCTGTTATATATGCTTGGTTTTTTTACTTTATATATCAACCACTTTACTGTTCCCAATTTTCTGCTTTATATATCAACCATTGTTTTGAATCGTGAGGATTTGTTCTCCCTGTAAACAGTTTGATGAGCAGAAAGACCAAGTAGCAGTGGAGCAGATTTTGCGGGTTGTTTTTCTGGATCCGGCGCGTCCAAGTTCCGTGAGTGCTGAAATTTAAAGTGTTTGTTTATACTTGGTGGCAATTTTCGTTGTTGTTTCTCTTTTCCTTTTCACTTTGTATTCTCTCTTAATGCAATTTATTCACTCAAGTATGTTGCTTTACTGTGATTGAGACATTCAGTATTTTCTTTTTCTTTTTTTTAATGTAAAAAGTTTTTTCTTGTTTTGATGTACATGTTTACAAGCTCGCTGCATATAATACATTAACTGATTGCCTACTTACGAGGTTTTAATTGTCTCATTAAGGCTTTGGAAAAACTGAAGCATCAGCTGGCTGAGGCTGATGCTGCTCTTGAGGCACGTAAGAAACCCCCAGAAGATGCAGCTCCTAAGATGATTGGTGAAGGGCTTGTCATAGATGAATGGGTGAGTATGTTTACTTAGATTTTTAGGAAAAGTTTTCTTTGCAATATGTTACTTTTGACAAATGCTTCATGCCTTCATCTATATCACTGATTTTGTTTCCAGAAAGAGAGGAGGGAAAGATACCTCGCAAAGCAGCAGGGTGAAGTGGTAGTGGACTCTGTATAAGGTGCTGGTCTGAAATTTATGTATAGTGGACTCTGAAATACAGCCTAGGAAGATGTTCTCTTCGGGGAAATAGTTATGTAATCAAAGCGTCTTTGTTTAGAAAAAAATTCAGGGGAATGGCAAGTGTACTTTTGAGAAACCTATGTTTGGATGAGATCATCCTCCGTATGTGTAGATAAGTGTCATTTGGTTTTTGGGAACAATATTTTGTCTGATTTGATGTGAAGTGGTTTATTATAATTTTTGTGTGATCAATGATTTGATGTGAAGTGGTTTATTGGATAAGTTTTTTCAAAGTAATGTGTCACCTATGCACGGGACTATAATTTTTGTGTGGGTATCCAAATCAATGATTTTTTTTTGATTTCACATAACTTTTGACATATTTTATCTCGATTACTGTAATGACACCTCATTTGACATATTTTATCTCGCAAAACATAGTTTGAAGATTTTATGAATAAACACTCTTATGACTGTGGTACAATTGTTATAAATTCAAACTATGTTTATGGGAAAAGATTTTCAACTGAAAAAAAATCTATTGATTTGGTAGATGATACAAAATTTTATCTGTGAAATTGTGAATGCAAGTATAAAAATTAAGGTTTCAATTCAAAAGCCTATGGAAAAGATTTTCAACTGAAAAAACTATTGAGGGTAGATGATACAAAATTTATCTGTGAAATTGTGAATGCAAGTATAAAAATTATTATATCAGGTGAAAATTACTTACATTTTTTTAACGTAAAATGACAATTTAAAAGTTATATATGTGTGATCAGGATTATTTTATACTGTATAAGTTAAACTCTTAATTTTAATTATTGATCTTTTTTATATTTGAGAGTTTTAATTTGTTAAACAATTAATGACTAAGATTTTGAATGTAAGATGTATATTTCTTTTTATATCGGTAAGTAGGTCTTATCTTCTCTCTCTAAAGCTATGATTAATTATTACGCATTTATGGCAACTTTCGTGTGAAAGCTTTCGCACCAAATAGCATTACTGCACCCCTTAATCATGGTATCGAGTTCATGCTAGATGGACGACTTATTAGACATAGTGGAAGGTGTCAATCAATTCAACAGTGCCCCAATGTGGATACATAAACAATCATTTGCAGTCTAAAAACTGTCATTAATCCAACTCTTCTATTGAAAATGACTTTAGCCCGTAATTGATCTTATTTCGTTGTAGCGTTTGGAACAAGCCAAGCCTATAAAGCAGAAAATAGAACCACAACACGAACACCGAACTTAGGTGGATTTTTATGTTACTGATTTAGTGGATGATGAGACCTACCACAATGCACAGTTCTTCATCCATCAGTTGCTGTGTTCATCATCCAATTCTTCGAGCTATAGTACAGCAAAACTCTGATCAAAACAGTGTTTAAGGCCTTCAATAAACACACAATGAATGAAAGCTTGGAAAATTGGAAGAGACACGGGTTTCCTATGCCTTCAATATTCCCCTATTTGATCCACTTATTCACATATTTCACATTCTCATTGGTTGCATGCACGTGATACAGTAATGAGAGCCAAGCCTTTGACTTCATCCCACAAGCAACAAGTTCACTTTCCGCTCTTCACAGAATCCAAGCTCCCAATTTTTCACCCAAATTTAGGAACTAGCACACTTTCACAATGTTATTTTAGAGCTTTTAGAAGCAAAATAGTGATTAAAAAAACGCATAGACGGAAAGAGAATGCTGTTGGTTCATTTTGTTGTCTTATCTGAAAGATCCCGGACAACAAGCATGCGAAGAATTGGCTTATTTTGTATTCATCATGTAGAATAAGGAAGGTGCAATAATAAAATGACAAAAATTAGCTAAGAGACAAAGCAATACAGATGGGAAACTTCATCTATCACTATCTCTTTGTAGATCACTAGATAGAGAAAAGCAAGATAATGTCCACCCCATGTGATCACGCACGATTCTTGTATTCATACCCAATATAATATTTTTAAAACACAAACTGAGGTGATAACTGTCATTAGTAATTACATTTTTTTATTATATAATATAATATAATATATTCTTTTCTTCTTCACTACAGAATTGCCATGCCTAGAGGCCTAAAAGCAATGCCAGAGTATTCTCAAGAAAATCTACAACAAAGCTTTCATGGTATATCACTACTTCTGGTTACAATCTCAATAAAAAAGCTGTGCTACTCTTTTGATGGGCAAGGCAAATGAAGTAAAACTGAAAACAGATTGAGATGAAGAAATCAAATTAGCAAAACTTGGAATATAATTATGTAACATATACAGTTAAAAGGAAAAAGGAAAAGAAAAAAAGAATTACATTCAAGAGTGCCAGATTCCACTCAACATACTGCGGAACCGGTTTGTGGATAACTTCCTCACAAGTCTCTTGGCATCAGAAGAAACTTCAGCTTCTGCAAGTTTCTCTATGCTTTTGGCATACCCAGAACTGACAATCTTTTTCCTCCCACTGTTGCAACTTGTTAATGACATTAAGATAGAGATTAAGAACTTTCCATTACCTGAATTTCCCTCCTTTGGGTCTAGCCGTTGCAGAAGAAGAGCAATATTATGGTCATCCTTTACAAATTTCTTTCTATTTTTTGATACCATAACCATGCCAGAGAGTGCCTCGGCTGCCATTTCACGAACTTCAAATGATTTTGCATTTAGAAACCTAACAAGCTCTGCCATGAAGCCCGCATCACCTAATGCTTTCTTAGCCTCCTCTGATGTTCCACAGAGTCTAAATGCCACTTTGAGCGCCAACTCTTGGATTGAAACCTCACCATTTCTAACATAATATAGCAATTGATCCACAAAGCCATAACTCAACAAAATACTCACAGAACTAGATGAAGAAAAACACAAATTTTCAATAGCTCTCATTACCACCTCCCTGGTTTTAGATGAATACATCCATTTAGGATCCAAAACACATAACAAAACACGAATCCCACCTTCTCTAATCACCATCTGCCTAACCGATTCATCTCCAGAGGCAATGCTCTGAATGAACTCTACAGAACTTACCTGAATCGCTTCATCCTTGGATCTCACAAGTCTTATAAACGTTGAAACCACACCCTCTTCAACCATAAACCTCTTTATCTCTTCAACACCACCAAGATTCCTCAACACCCCACAAACAGGACCAACCAATTCCCCTTCACAATCCACACTGTCACAAATCTTCAACAAGGCCGTGACACCCCCATGAGCCGAAACAGACCAAACATTATCCGAATTCTCAGTCAACTTTTGCAAACACCTTGCAGCCCCTACCTTCCCTGACTCACTCCCACATTCCAAAACCCGAATCAAGGGGCCAATAACCCCAGCACCAATCAAAACCCCTTTATAGGAATCAAAGCCCGAAATCACAGAAACCACCTTGGCAGATTCTTCCTGAATCTCAATCTCTTGTGAAGCAAGAAAATCGACCAACACATGAACAAAGTCACCAACTTCCACAACCAACTTCACATACTTGTCATCTTCAACAACAACCTCATGCAGGTTAATCAAAGCCTGATTCTTCATACCCAAATCACCAACCTTCATCCTTGTGAGCAAGTCCCTTATGTAGAACCTCATGTCTTCTTTGGAAGCTCCAAGACCAGGCCTTGAAACAACCACAGCGTACCTATGCGTAAAAAAACCCTTCTTGTATATCTCCGAAACCTTCTTCACGTGAACCTCCAACTTCCCCAACGTCACGTCCAAATCGCTCTGCATCAGCAGCTTCCCACTGTAAGACAGATCCAGGCACCGCCGAGCGAGGTCATGGCACTCCTCCACGGTGCCCATTATCGCCGGGAACTCGCCGGAGAGTGTTGATGATGGGTTCTCGCCGGCGATGAGTCCCGAATGAAGCTCCTCCAGCTTGTTCCGAATCAGTTGCCATTTTCCGGCGAAGACCCTGATCAAAAGAGAAAGGGATATCAAGGAAGAGATGAGCTCAACGGCTCGCCGGAGATGGGGACCGGCGGTGGATGGTTCTCGTTCTTCATCAGCCATTTTGGTTTTCACTGGCTTTGGAGCAAACCCATTTCCCAGGTGGGACTATGGTATTGTATGGAATCTGAACAACAATGTTAGAGAGAGAAACTGAAACTGAAGTAGAAAGAGAAAAATGTGATTCTGACTGCAGCAGAGATCTTCAGTAATCCTTAGATTGCAGCTGATACATTGTCATTCAGTGTTTGCATTTACCGGAATACCCTTTTCCTTTTGTGGTTATTTGTAATAGGAAAAAAGGAATCTATCATTATAAAAAGATGTAAATTTGTGTCATTTCAAACATAGAAAGAGATATATAAAGGAAGAGAAATGGACAAAAAAATATAAAGATATAGATTTCATCTCTTTGTGAGAATAAAATAATATAAATTGTGTCATTTAATAGAACACATTTTTCTTTTCTTGTAAAATGGTAATTGGTAAAATGAAATGCCCTCTGTTTTATGGCAAGGAAAGGATCGATGGATCATGGGCAGTTTTGTAATTATGATGTGAATTGGGCAACACAGGTCCCAGACAAAGAGAGAGATTGATGATGTGTTTTTAGACTCCATGACCATGAGTGGCATGTTTTTTATTTGAAGGGATTTCATATTGCTGGTTCAACAAAGGTAAATTTGTCTATACTGGTTTATAAAGAAATTTGAATAAAATACTTAAAACGTAGGACAGAAAGGTCATGTACATTATGAATCAACAAAAAGACAAGTGAGGTAAAAACACCTCGCAAGCAGCCAAGCAAGCCATGCATTACAAAATGCACTTTTTTTTACCTTTATTATTAATTTTTTTTTTTGGTGATACGGAAGTTATATTAGTTAACAGTTAAGAATTAACGACGACCAGATTGGTAGATAATTCTAAATAAGGAGTAAAATGATTATTAAATAATTAATGAGAGGCAAAATGGTGAAAAAGTCGAAAAAGCCATTGTTAAAACTAACTCTCAATAAAGGGGTGCTAACGGAGTAAATCTTGGTGCAACGAGATAGGTATATTTTTTATCAAAAGGGAAAAAAATAGGAATATAAAAAAAACTATAAAGATAAAAATAGTATAAAAATGTATTCATCCTAACTATGGTTTATGGTAAGGAAATTGGAACTTCTGGCTATTGGATGAAATCAAGAATGAAGAGGATATGAAGTTAGATTAAAAATTGTATTTGAAGCTCTTATCAATACTTACTAATGAACAAGAATTTTTTTTAGGGTATCATCGGGCTCATAAACCCTTTTCTTATATTGGCAATAAGAGTATTAAAGGTATCCACTGTCATAATTAATCTTCACCTTCTCTTATTTGTTGACCGCGTAGGAAAGCATGATGCAAATTCAGTTCTTTAAACCCAATTCTAGTGCATTGTGTTTGAAATTCGTAGCATAAATCATCTCCTTCTTAAAGTCACTTCTAGTGCGTTGTTTCCATAAATTTCTTTACAAAATATTAATAATAAATTTCTTGATATATCTCCATCTTAAAAGTCACCTTCAACTGGAAGTCAATTCGAGACCACTAGAATAAATGATGACCTGATCTGAGAGTGCTACTTGTAACGCCCTGCTACTCCATGAATCAACGACTATTCCCGCATACTACTACGAGATTTTTTAGTGTGTTTTTTTCTCACTTTTCAGTGTGCTTTTTCCTCGCTCGCACATTTCTTGGGAAAATTTCCCATGAGTTCACCCATCCCAGAATTGCACCAAATCAAGCACGCTTAACTGTGGAGTTCTTCCGATCCGGGCTATCGAAAAGAAGATGCATAGTATTGTTTGAGTTTTAGTTAAAGAACAACATATATAAGAGCAAAAGAGAGGCAGAGCTCTGAATTAGTTTCCAGAGAGTAGAGTAGATGGACCACAACCTTAAAAAGGACAGAGCTTTGATTAGGAAAACAAAAGCAAAGGGGCAGATACTATACACACCCCACCACGTGAATTCGCCTACAGCCAGCAGTGACCTTTCGAATTGAAAGTGGAAGTGACTCTCATAACTAATTGAGAGAAAGTTACTACTTTTTGTTGGTTGCAAAATGCAAAAAACCTATATAGCAAAGAAGAGTCCAACGAAAGCCAAAGAAAAATCACTACCATACAAGCACCCCCAACTAAAGAAGATTTTGCAATGAAATCTCAGCCACATGATCAACTTTAAAATCCTCAATCAAATCAAATCAAATCTTAAAAAGTGTGCATGTTTTAATGAGAGACAAAGGAGGGTTCACGAGAGAGCGTGAGAAGAAGGTCCAAAGTCCAAACGGTACTAGCCAGAGGCCAGGCTCAAAGCAAAAGGGTAAACTGTTAACTGTCCATGTGATGACAATCCCGGAAAAAGTATGAACATATTGACCAACCATGCATCCCCACCACCAAGATGAACTTTTTCAGTTTTCCCAAAAAAAAAAAATTAAAAAAGAACTTTTTCAGAATTTATGGCGGTCGGTTGTGGAAAAATGGAGAGGTAAGAGAATCAAGGGGCATTTTTTAAACCTTGTTACGTGACAAATGGGATACTAGTACCAGGTAAAAAAACATTGAATAAATAACTAATGATGTGATTTGGTGTCAAATTTTCAACAAACAATGTTAACGGACAAAACCCATTATTCAGCTGGTCACGGATTCTTATATGATGTAATGCCACAAGAAATAGTATGCTTTAGAATCAGCGGCTCTAAACTACTTATTCAGAGCAATTCAGCTCGTTTATATTATAAAGCTGAGTACTTTGTGCTCATAGGGGGGGTCCTGCTGGTTGAGTGGTGAAAGAAGTAACTCATTGGGAAATACATATGTTATTGCTACCCATACAACATAATGGCAATTTGCAGTTCTGTACATAAGTACATGTCTCAATTCGGGGGCCACGAACCCCATATCATGCATGTATCACTCTATATCATGGAGCCAAAGTGGGGCCTTCGCTCTAATTTCATGGTTTCTTTTATCTGTGCACTCCTAGGCCTACCTTACTTTTTTTTGTTGTTGTTGGTAATATAGGCCTACATTACTTTATATGATGCTAAATGAATCTATCATATAATTCAAGGATTTAATGTTTCTAATATTATAAGAGATAAATTTATCTTCTATACACACATAAAAGTGTATGCACGTAGGAGATAAATTTATCTTCTATAATATGATAAACAATAAAACCATAATTCAATTGTAGCTGTTTAAGGCTTTCTTCTGCTTGTGAATGGATTGTGTTTTGTAAAGTTAGCTAGTAATCATGATTACTGATCAACATTTGGTTTCAAATTCACTGTTGAATTGAACCAAAACAAAAATAAGAATGTCTGTCTAACCCTTCTCCATTGGAGTCAAAAAGAACTGTGTGCTGTTTTGTTTTGTATTGTTTTTCTTATGTTAGGTACAGAATGCAATGCAATGCTACCTTTTTAGGCAAGAAGCGAAATTCAAGGCAGCAGAAAAGTCTGAATATACCTTAGCTTTGAAGAGAAATGTAGATATATAATAATGAGGAAAATTATATTTACAAATTTTTTGTTTACAAATTACACTATGTCTGATCGGTCATACTTTAATCAAGAGTATATGACCAGTCAGACTTAGTGTAATTTATAAAAAAAAAAGTTTGTAAAAGAATCCTTCCCTTGTACCAATATCTTGGATTCGTCAACTCAATGGAGGCGGAAAGATGCTCCTAACAAATATAGCAAACAGGGAAATAACAATTTTATTGGATATTACTTGATATTGCATATGGATTTGGTGTTAATTGAGTATAATAAGAACGATATGTTACGTAGTCATTCATCTGCTATCATAGAAGATGATTATATAGAAATAGGTAAAATCTTGTCACAATGAATTTGTTTTCGGATTTAAGCAATCAAATATGACTTGAATTAAGAAAACGCCAAACATTAAACATGTTGCCCAAAGATTGATAATTTATACATTTATATTTTTTACAATGATGCATAAAGTTAAAATTATGACCTTTTAAAACCATTTAAACCTGTCATAAATACATATTCCTAATTGTGGTGATAATTTATATTTACCTTGAACATAGGACACAAGTGCATATTTGATAATCTGCATGTTTTCAACTTCGATGTGATGTATTAAAGGAGTTAATTTCATTAACATTGAATTTTCCAAATTATGTATCATCTAGGATACACTCTTTCTAAAAACGTGGATATGAATGAAACTGACCCCGCTAAGTATCTTTTCCCGGATTACAGTTTCTGTATTCTAAGCACTTTCACATGGGCCATTAAATAACACAAAATTTCAAATAGAAAAAATGATATACTTTAACTCACAAATCACCATAACACATTTTCAAATTTAAATTACCAAAAGATTGCAATGTACTATAATTAGTACAGAACATCTAAAGTTTTATTCTTATTAATTTCTTATGTTTTTTACTGTTTTGGCGTTCATTTAATTATTTGCCATAATTTTTGGCATATGCATGAAGTAGGCATGATGTCCAACTACTAGAGAAACACGAACACCAAGTGTAGCTATATGCATCAAACTCTAATCCATTATCTTGACTCATGATTATGATAATGGTTATGGACTAGCTGCATGCTTGATCTTATGTGCCTATGGGAGATCACGCATGGGTCCTGCATAACCCACAGGATATAAGGTTCTTATTAGCTAGAAATTTGAATGGGACTGCTTACCAAAGCTTTGATTACCTGTCATAATGCAAGAAATAGGGTTATATATAGTAGGACCACAAGAGTCTGTCCTGTTATTAGATATTTAATTGCTGCATGCTCAAATACTCCACATGTATCAGATAACAGACCTTTTCTAAATCGCATCTTTAGGTTAGTAAAATTATTAACTTAAATATTATTACCCAACATTGACCAAAGTGACACTATTTGAATTTTTTTTTACCTAAATAACATGTGAATAGTATTTTTTACTAGATTGTCACACGACGTAATTCGCTACGATTGGTAGCGAATTATGTTCGCCAATAATTTTGTGACATGTGGCACATTTTCGCATAAAAAAGTTGACTGGACGAAGTTCTCTACTAGTGGTAACGAATTTGGTATGCAATGTGACTACGTGTCATGAAATTATAGGCGAACGTAATTCGCTATCAATCGTAGAGATTATATCGTGACAGTCTAACAAAAAGTACTGTTCGCGTGTTATTTGGATAAAAATTTACCAAACAATGAGACTTTAGTCACTGTTCCTGATATTACTTTAATCTGGAGTTGAGAGTTTTTGAAGTAAACTGATAATGGGGCGGCTTTATTGAATCATGCAATAATTAATTGTATGAAAAGTGCTTGAATAAAAGAGTGATCAGGGGTCCAATTCATATATAGTATTTGAATCGGTTCATGGCTAGAAACTCTTGACATTGTAACTATAGTCATATACTTGTGTTGCTTCTCTACTGATCAGATAGGGTTTTCTTCCACATGATTAAAAGTAAAACTATCACTGACGAAGGTTAGTTCTTAATCATTTTTCCTACCCTCATTCGAGATAGGATCCTTTGACACCGGTATCAAATTTTAACTTTGACACCTCATCTGAAAGCTGTTAGATAAAAAAAAGATCAACAGTGTCACATGCTTACAAATCAAAGCCATTAATCTTTTTTTAATCTAACAGCTGTGAGTTGTCAAAGTTGAAATTTGACACCAGTTTCAAATTACTTCATGTGACAGTGTAGAAATTCTATTACGCATCGAGTTTATCGGGATGTCTAACCGTTTTCCTATCCGTTTGATTGCCCCAGATTTCATAAATGCGTAATAAATAGAGAGGCAACAATCTTGAATGCACAACTGCTATAGGTAAACATTCATGTCCATCAATGTCAAGTACACCCCATCCCTACAAATAGCATCTACCTTTGAAGCTCAAGTATGTTGTTGTATCTTACCTTACTCTCTTATTATGTTAGAATTGTTAATGACTTTAGCGTTACAACATTTTATATGTTACACCTCTCTCTCTCTGTAGACCACCATAATAGTAAATCACCCCTCTCGCAAATACCAGAACAAGAACTACAATGAACAAACAAAAATCATGTCCATTGCACATAATTTCGAAATTTAGGTAAAATTTCAAACGTATAATTTAAAAGAATATTTTTTAATTTTTTTTTTAAATTATAAGAGATGTATGCATGTCGAATCTAAAAAATATATTATAAGATAAATAAGTTTGTAATTATAAAGAAAGTATAATAATTACTTCGAAAGAAATTTAATTTAATATAAAAAAAGTAAATAATAACATGCGTCATTTTTTTTTATGAAAGACTAAATTAAAAAAATAAATCACTATCAATATATATATATATAGTGTATTTTAATTTAATATATAAGAATATAATAACTAATATTTTCAAAGAAAGAATAAATTTTAATATAACAAATTTTGAAATAAATTAATTTTAAAAAAATAAGCCACAGAGATTTGGAGTAAAAAAAAGAAAATTGTAAGATTTATTCTTTTATATTGGAAAAAAGACAGAGAGTAAATTTTAAGATAATTTAAAAATAATTGATAATTTGAGATTTTTAAAAAAGTTTATGAAAAAGGCGTGCTAAACAATAATGAACTCAGGTGATTAAAAAAGGAAAGAAGTATAATAGATATTTATCACTCACAGTAATATAGATAAAATATAAAAATGATTTATTTATGTGTTTTATAAGAGTTATAGGAAAAGTGATTGTGTAATGTTATAGATATTCGTTTTGCATGCCTTAATTTTTATTTATTTTTTTGTTTTAAAAAATGTGGACCCCACAAAATGTTGTGTGTGTAGGAAACTTTGTTGTGTCATGTTAAAGGACAAAATGAAAATCCTTTATTTATAGGGGTTTGTTTTTCTCATGTTACATTTGAAAACAAACCCTTTCCTACACATACCATAAAAAGGTGTGCCACTCAATTTTTTTTTATTTTTATTTTTTTAAATAGGTGGGACCCACACTTAATGTATCTATGATATGAGGTTAGAATTCTGCGTACAATATGAGATTTATTTTTCTCTTATTTATATAGAGGAGGATATTTTTACTACCAAAATTTTCTACTACCAACTTACTACCTATTTAATCACCATTGAATCAAAGAGAGAGAATGTTAAAAAGTTTTTGAAAAAAAGAGAAAATGTTGATTCAATGATGATTAGATAGGTAGTAAATTGATAATAAAAAAATTTTGGTAGTAAGAATATTCCTCTTCGTTTATATATACATTATTATTTTGTGAAGCATCATTCCCATGGTCATCCTCTTTCCTGAGGTTGATCAATAATAAGCTTTCCTTTTGAGGTTGACCAAAACAATCTTTATTTTTTTTCCTTTTTGATTTTTAGAGAGAAGGGACCCGAGAGAGGTTGCTTAGCTTCAACACTGCCTCAATAATTCTTAAAAACTGTACTCATTGATGTCAAGCAAGCAACTCACATGCTTATATGTCGATTATTTAAAAAGGAAGGAATTATATGTTTCTTGCTGCTACAAGCTAATATATAAGCAACTTCAAGGTCCGCAATGACTTCAGGAAAAAAAAAAAAATCGAGAATTTGATAATGGGAAAAATTTGATAATGGAAAAAATGTGTGTCATTTTAAGCCCACCAGCCCGCCTAGAAGCCAGTAAAGTTATCCAATTGTTATGTAACTTCGTGCCCTAGATTTCTCTGCAAGTAAGTGGCTTTTTCGAATTGTTGTGGACTGCTCATACAACACTTTTTTACTTGTTTTGTTATTATGTTTTACCTTGATATGATTTTAATTTTTATTATTATTTCTGGATTGAAATATGCATATTTATATGTAGATTATTAAACACTAATCTTCTTGGTTTCATAAGCACATTAGAGAGATTTTTATATGCTTTTATGCAAAAAAAATTATGTTTTTTTATGCAGAATTTAATTTTTTGTATATTATTTTTATATTTTTTAGATTTTTATATATTTTTTTATTTTAGTGAATCTAAAACGGGCCAGGTTTCTTCAACCCATTTTGTGAAAGTGAAATTTTAAAGGAAGTAAAATTGTGTCATCTTAGGTAAGAGAAAGAGATAGATAAAATAAAGATAGATAAAATGGAAGAGTGAGTGAATAAAAAATAAAATAAAATTGTAAATCTCATTTCTTTGTGGAAGTGAAATGACATAAGTTACGTAAATATAAAGATATTCTCTCTATTAATTCGTGGTTATTTGGATACATTTAAATATTTCTTGATCTTTATTTCATGGCATTTTGTAATGATCACAAGTTCACAACAAAAAGAATTTGATCTGCATATCAATGAAAATCGTACCACAAATTAATTATCCGGTCATGCAGCAGCAATCAATATTATTTTATTTCTCTTTATTTCAGCCATTATATATAGCAGCGCAATCAGAATGAAAAGCTGTTTTTCTTCTGGACAGATATTTAAATCGGCAACACAATGTCTTCGGGATGCGGCAAAGGCTAGAGATATTCATGACTGCCAACTTCGGCTTTCTGCCATGATCCTCTGCAATTAAAGAGAGCATGTTTGTGTCAAATTTTTTTAAGTTAAAATTTACTTTTAGCTAAAAATAAGTGTTTTAAAAATAAAGTTATAAATTATTTGATTATATAAAGATTTTAGTTTAAAAATCACTTAAAAATTATTTATTAAAAAAAACATACATTTCAAAAAAAGCTCTTACAAATTTTTGGCTTTTTACTTTTTTTTTTTCATTATAAAAAATGCACTTTTTTTATTATAAGAACTTCTGTAAAAGTATGTTTGATTTAGTTTTTGTTTATAAGGAGAAGGCAAATTAAAAAAGATATCCAAACATGTACTTAGCTGTCTGTAGCCAATAACTAACTTTTTATATGCATTGATGCAAACAGGTATTGTAGATAATGATAGCTCTCGAGCCTATCAATTTACCACTTGCATCTGATAAGAATTTTGGTGGTGCTCGACCACCATTGATTCAGTGGTCCAAACCAATCAGGATGAGACAATTATTAAAGAGAGAGGAGAGAGAAAAAATAAAATATAAACTTTTGTCGAAGTGTCATTCATTGAATGGAAGGACCACGTGGAGTCTGGAGCACTAAATATTTTTCGCTTGCATCTAATGCAATGGACAGTTTCGTTCTTTCTCTCAAGGGTCCAGCTGGCCTAAGAAGGCAAATTTATCGCAAAGATAATAGCATGTCAGAAAGTGGACTGTCACTCTGGTCATTCTTATCATTGGCAATGCCAATGCTGTATTAAGAGATCATTCAATGGTTGGATTTCAAGCATATAGAACATAAATGAAGTTTGCACATTGCAGAACCCCCCATCATTTTTAACACCTTCAATGCTATTGTTGTGTAATCATCAATATGAATTAAATCATGAAAATCAATTAGATTATCTCTGGAATGATCGATCATAAAATTTCAGAATAACTGTGGTCTATAAAATTTCCTTGAACTAATTTTTCTTCAACTCCCTGGTCCCTACTATATCTACTTCGTGGTACAACTTAATCCAGACACTTGGATTGGATACTGTTGGGAATCTCTCTGGTTGTCTCAAAGTGGCGCTATATTTATTTTAGTTTGTGCTGTTGGTAACAGAAAGGGGATTGCAGGGAAAAAAGAAAGGATATGACGCTCGGTGCACTATATAATATTCAGTTCCCATTCGTAGTCATGAAGTATTTTGATTGGCAATGAAACGCTGGTGCTTGATATCCAAGGACCAAGTTGTGTCGTGCACTTTTATGCATTACACATGTCGGGTACTACACAAACATAACAACAACTTCATAATTGCCTATATCTTCCCGATGTACTTGTGCTTCCATTGTGGCCTACACACGTGCCTCTCCAGATTAACTTAAAACTACCTAGGGTAGAATTTCATTTCTTAATTTGGTTAAGATGGCTACTGAAGGGTTTTGATATTTATATGCAGAGATCTATCTTTAAGTAAACTTTTTTTTTTTTTTTTTCTGTTTCTTACTTTACAATTTATGTACATCAGTAACTCGTTGCCCAATCAATTGTCCAATTTTCTGAGCCCAAGCCTAAACTATCATAACGCAATATAATTTTCTCATGCACGGGCTTTCTCCCCTTTAGTATCAGGCTTGGGTTTTATTTTTCTTCTTCAAACTTCATACTTAAAAACGGGTCAAATTATCATTTTTGGGTGGGGAAATTGACATTATCCCAAAACTACAGTCGCTCCATAGACCATACTATAATGTTAGTAAGAACTAAGAAACGGTACAATCTACCCTGTTCATTCCTTCAAGTTTTTGATACTTATAAGGAAACGATATTTTCAGATACTTTTTTTCAATTTTTTGTTACACCACCTTATTTGGGGCAAAAAATAAAAACGAGAGAAATTGTGCCGTAAAATGTGTTTCTCTTGTTTTATTTATGAAATTGTGTCTTAAAATGTGTTTTACCCCATATTTATTAAAAAAAGAAAAAAAAGAAAAAAGCTTTACACGCAAATTTTATTTATTAATACAATTAATACAAAAGAAATTGTGTAAAAGAAATGAAACAAAAATGATGTGTAAATATAATTTTCTTAGCTATGAAGAACTCAACTCAGTTGCAATTATTTCGCTAAGCAGATTGCAAATAAAGAAAAATATACTGCAACATATGAGAAGTGAACATCACCACTTAGCATCTCCGAAATGAATTTAATCAGAAAAACTCGGAATCCAATTCATAATTGTGTAGACAATGGTAAACATGAAAACAAATCTCAGCTGTGGCAGCCCAGCTTGGAGTCTGCTTGTGTACTTATTCTAAAAATTGGTCGAATTGAAACAAATTTTTTTCAATATAAAATAAAATAAATAAAATTCAAGATTAACGAGAGCTCAGTTATAATGCCAATGCAAGACTCCGGAAAATGAAATTCCCTCAGATTTGACTTGAGTCCCTCCCAAAAATGAAACGTCTCGTCCAGTCTGTAACTACTAGCGCCCTTGTACGCCAGCTTACTTGCTTGCTGTTCAAAGGATTAAAAAAAAACTTTATAATTATATTTATAAATTTTTTATTTACAAACTCTTACTAATTATATTAAGTATGACCGGTCATATTTAATTTAATTTTGTAAAAAAAAAAAAAATGTAAACGGATACTTCCTTATGCCTTAGTCTCTTAAAATCTAAAATTCAGGTAGTTTTGTGAATATAAAGAAGTGAAAAAGGAATACAATACCTTGCATAGACAGAATACCACAGCCATTGACTGCTGTGACCAATTGAAACCCAATCCCCAGGAAGCTGGGCAGCTGTCTGCTCTCCCCCAAAGGAGCGAATTGACCTAAATGCTTGTACCTTGAGGAAAATCAACCACGTGTTAATGAGTTAATTAAACATTGGCCAACTAATGAAAATGAAAAACCTTTGAATCATTATAAATGTAAACAGAATTGGGTAAACGGTGAGAACTTGAAAGTTGGTTTGATCCTGTATTGTACCTAAAGGGTTTGAACCGATGACGGCCTTCTCCCCTGAACCTGAGAGGACCCTCCGGATTTTTTTCACACTCTTCCATATGGTTAAAACACTTGGCCAAGTAAGTGCCTTGCTGAGATGCAACCTGATATGAATTTTCATAAACTCAAATGTCATATCTGTGGGAAACATGCACCATATAAATACCGTTAGAGAGAATGCCACAAGTAAATAACATGACATGCACCTGCGCTGTAGCAGGAAGAAATTTCATCTGGGAATCCACATTGGAAAGTGCTGTTTTGAGTTCTTCGATATTCAGCTCAATTGATTCTTTTTTAACATCTCCCTTGGCTTCCTTCAATAAATCAGCAATGTTGCGCATCTGTTTATTCTTCAGAAATAGCTCCACCTGAGGGTATCTTTCCAAGATGTCACCCATGACCTCTTGAAATTCTTTGACCGTAAGTGTTCCAGAACTGTCTTTGTCAGCCTTCTTAAAGATGGCCGCAATATCTTCCTAAAATGCCAAAACCAAATCACAATTAACAGAAATAAGAGAATTTGAATTGAAATAAACAAGTGTCAATTAATACTGCCTAGATTGTAAATTAAACAACTTTGCATTGTGTTTAATGGTTAATAGATAAAAAATTCTATCTCGTCGAAGTTAAAGCCAGATGTAAAATTACATTATTGATACTAATAAGTCTATGGATAAGAATGTCACATGCGTATAGCACATACTAGGAAGCAAGTCAATTAAATATAAGATGGAGATATTTAGGTACCATGACTTTTCTCTGGTTTATCGTTGCACAATCACCTAGCGCGTACACATTTTTGCATCCCTCAACCCTCAACCATTCATCAGTAGCTAGAGCACGCCTGCTAGCCTGTTGAGAATAGACAATGCCGAGTGAATAATAAATGAGTGTAAATTTATTTGCTGAACGATAGATACAAACTACAAGAGAAACATAATACGGAAATATGCATCAGCAAATAGATATAATTTATAATTTCTCAGTAACATACCTGACCAATTTGTGTCATAAAATCTTTAATAAATGGACGAGTGCCAATACCAGTTGACCAGACAGCCATTCCATATGGAATTGTTGTAATCTTTCCTCCATTTTTCAGTTCTTTAGTGGAAATTTCTTTCTCGGATACTTTCACAACCATGGATCCTGTTTTCAAGTCAATCCCATCTCTTTGAAACTTGTCTTCAGCAAAAGCAGTGATTCTTTTGTCAAACCTATGAAAAGAGCAACGAGAACACATCAAAAGTGCAAACTTAATAACAGAAGATTCAAACATTAGTAACTCCGTTAGAATAAGTATAAATAGTAAAATCCGGCATTTTATCCACCACCAACTTGCTTAGATTTTGTTAGTACAGGCTGCTGAATATGAACCCTGACCCACTGCTTTTGGGATCAAAGATCAGGAGCCAGCGAATAACTACTCAATCCAATTTTCTACTCCATTCACTATGTGCAAGTGGGACTAAAGAGAAATATTTGTGTTTAGGCTGGTTAGACACTTAAACACGTCTGGTCCAATTCAAACAGCTGAAACTTCCAATAATTGCTAACTTGACGGTTAATTTCTAGGATTCCAATGTCTGCATATCAGATGAACTACCACTTCTCCTTTGGTGAATCATGCCAGGTTTTCAGTTACTAAAAATTTGTGGAACTAATTTTCCACACAACTAAGGCACCCAACCGCACAGTTAAAACCCATGACTGAAGCAAATAATTTTGAATGCCTACTCACAAAAAGAGTAAACTATGTGTGACCAGGTATCATTGGAACAAGTTCCTAAAAAACAACATGAAGAACACATTTATCCCAAATTAATTGAGGTCGGTGGTAGATGAACCCAAATAAAAGATAAAAAAAGGTTGAAAAAAAGATAAATAAAATAAAAAAGAAAAAGGAAAAAGTGCGGATAATATTTCACATCCTTACATGCTCAGAATATGATCTCCGGCCTCCAAAAGTGTAATTTTAACCAAATCTTTTATACCGGGATATAAACGGACCAAATCCTCATTGACAAAGTCATGAAGTGAGGCTGCAAACTCCACTCCAGTTGGCCCACCTCCAACAATAGCAAAATGAAGAATTCTCTTCTTCTCTTCTTCACTAACACCGGGCAAATTTGCTCTCTCGAAGCAGTCAAGTACCTTTCTTCTAATCTTCTGAGCATCTTCAACTTCCTGCACAGGCATATCAATGAGATTATTGAAAACCAAAAGCATCCACACTAGCATAAACAGAATCCACTAAACACCTTAGTCACCGAATAAAACTGGATTTGACCCCTTTCCCACTTCCCCTGATTATTTCTTAACTGAACGAAGAATTTCTTAAATGCTGTACACCATAACATACACTGAAAGTATGGATAAGATGGAAGTTACCTTCAAAAAATGACAATTCTCCACCACTCCTGGAGTATTGAATGTGTTAACAGTAGCGCCCACGCCGATGATCAGGTAGTCATAGTCGACAACAAATTCTTCTTTCCCATGCAAACTATTGTTCGCATTAGATCGACAGTAGAGTTTCCTATTTTCTGCATCTATCTTAACACATTCCGCTTCATTGAATTGTATGTTCACCTTTTTCTGCTCAGAGAAAAACAAGAAAAACGGTCTAATTAGAGCCATCCTCTACAGAATCTACTTACGCTAAAGAACAACTTGGCATGCATATTACTTCAGACAATCTAATCACCAGAATCTGCATTCGTAATAATAATTGGTGATCGTATCAACATTCCCTTCTTGTTTATGATGAGCTACAATCTTGTAAGTGGACTTATCATAAACCAATTATTGTATGTATGAAGAGAAATATGGTTTCCTATGTACAACAGGGAAGGCAAACTTCACAATCAAATCATGCATCCCGACATGACACACATGACTAAAGCTCTGTTTGTATTATGAAACTGGAACTAAACGATGTCCAAAATTTCAACGGAAATACAATTGACTTCAAAACCATTTTTTTTTTCTTTTAACCTTAAAAAAATGTGAGCATCATTTTTCCATATGCAAGTGTACACACACAAAAATTGGCCAACCGCAGCTTATGTTTAACTGTTGACGTTGATTAGTTATTGTAAATAACTTTAGGAAAAAATATTTGTAATTTTAAATAACATAATTTGTATGTTTCACTCTTACAAAGAGACCAGATCTATGACTAGGGCCGGCAAAATGGTTGAGCCCGTCGGGCTGGCAAAATGGCTGAGCCCGTCGGGCTGGCCCGCCCCGCCAGCCCGCCTAACCCGTTTTTTTTTAGGTTACCCAATTATTATGTAACTTCGTGCCCTAGATTTCTCTGCATGCAAGGGGCTTTTTCGAACTGTTGTGGAATGCTTATAAACACTTTGTTATTATTCTGTTTTACCTTGATATGATTTTAATTTTTATTATTATTTCTGGATTGAAATATGCATATTTATAGGTAAATTATTAAACACTGATCTTCTTGATTTCATAAGCACATTAGGATTTTATGCAGATTTTTACATGCTTTTATTCAAAAAAAAATTATGTGTTTTTATGCAGAATTTAATTTTTTGTATATAATTTTAATATTTTTTATATTTTTTTTATTTTAGGCGGGCTGGCTCATAGCCCGCCAACTCACTTATAAAATGGGCCGGGTTGCTCAATTCAACCCATTTTGTCAAAATGGGCCGAGGCAGGCCAGCCCATTTTAAGCAGGGCAGTGGCGGACCGGGGCGGGCTGGCCCGTATTGCCAGCCCTGGATCTATCCCTTTATTTGTTTTATTTTATTTTACTTTTAAATCACACAGTTTTATATAATTTAAAATGATAGATACTTTTTCCTTGAGTTTATGTATGCATTTGAAAATTGTTTCCGCTTATTCCTCGTCAAAAGGAAGGACTATAAATTTCTTTAAAAGCTCAATCGGTATATTATAAGAGGTGTTATACGAAATGGATTCAATTTCTAAAGAGGCGTTTCTCAATCAAACATAAAATTCAGTTGACAAGACTATTAAAAAACATTAAACCGCAGATTTTTTTTTTAATAACTTTATGGAATATAGAGATAAAATATAATGAAGAAAAAAAAAAGATGAAAAAAAATAAAATGAAAGAGTAAGAAATTGTATGGCATTTAAATCTTCACCTTCCTACAAATATTGCGAACGGGTTCAACAATGCTGCGCGCTTCGACGGTGCCGCACGTAACGCTAGGCAGCAAAGGAGTAAATGCAAAATAGTTACGAGGCGACACAACCTGAACCTCATATTTCGGATTGTTCAGATTCTTCAAGAAACTTGTGCCCGCCCAACCAGTTCCCAGCACCACCACCTTTTTCTTCTCGGTAACCGCCGATTCAGATGCAGCAACCTCACCATAAGCCAAAACACCACCACCACTGCAACACCCAAAGTGATCAGATTTAACATAAAAAGAATTCCTAAATAATATAGGTTGAGATTTTCAGATTTATTGCAATGCATGGATCTGAATATTTTTGTTCTCCAAAAATTGAGAAAACAGCGAAAATCGCTGTAGAGTGAAAATAAGATGGAGCAAACACGGAGAAGACAAATGATAACTGCATTTACTTTTGAGAACAAATAAGAAAAGATAATAGCGAAAGCGGATTGAAGAATGAGGTTAATAATATTAAAATATACCTTACAGTGGCGCAAAGCAGTGCAAGCTTAAGATGCGACTGATAGTCATGGAAAGTTCTAGAAAGACGCTCGAAGATATTGAAACTCGTCATTTGTTTAGCAAGGATCTCGCAGGGAGAATGTGTGTCCGAAATTCTGGGAAAAGAAAACAGAGAGAAGAAGTGGAGAAAGAGAGGGGAGAGGAGTCTGGTGTTAGAAGAGGACGCAATACCCATGAAAATGGGAAACAAGGCTTTTATATGCTCAATTTGTCAGATTTGCCCCTCTTTCTTGGCAGCCAAGTTAGGGCAGTGAGCGTTTTAATCAATCATGATTCAGAAGATTTTATTTTATTCATGTAATTGATGGAGTTACAATCAAAATCAAATTAATAATTACAAAAAAAATATTTGATGATAGTCATTACTTTAGATTTAATTTAACAGTAATAAAATAGTTGTAAAATATTATAAAAATCAAATTACAAAAATATAACTACCTAAATTTAATTATTTATAAGGAATTTGAAATTTCAGTTAAAATCGTGATTTAAATCTATGATTTTATGATTTTACAATTTTTTTTAATTAAAATAATTTCAAGCTTTTATATTTTTATGATTTTTTTTATATTACAATTTTACATTTTACAATTTTTTAACCTCCTCTTGAATTTAGATAAAATCTCGGTTTTAATTACGGGCTGCTTGATTTAATTGTCTTCAGATATGACCATATTAAGATTGTTAAAGCTTTGGAATTAAAATAATAAAAATATATATACATATATATAAATATATTTATTTATTTACTAATTTTTTACCCGTGCGATGCACTGAGAAAAAAAGAAGTCGACTTATTTTTCTAATAAAAATTAACACACATTTTAATTAAATTTTATAAATAAAATTTTCTAGGACATCTTGAGAAAAAGAAGAAAAAAAATAGATAGAGAGCAGAAAAAATATGTCCAGAGAAAATAAATCTTTTGTGCATCAAATATATCCAATTGGGTACATTTTTTTTCCAAAGAAGAAATTTTTTCAAATTGACGAGAAAACTAAATTTTAAAACTGGTAAAAAAATTCCAAATATGAAAAAAAAATGTACCAAATCCGATACATTTGATACACCAAAGATTTGTCCGTGCATAGAAACCAATTACCAAACAAAAAAATGCAGTAACACATCAGTAAACTTTTCAAAGAATAGAGTAATTTTCAACTAGGGTTTAGGATGGAGAAAAAAAAAAAAAACTAAATATGATGTGTAATCAATCTCTTGATTAGCGCACCATCACTTTTAAATCATATTCAATAATTTTTTTTATTTATCCAATCAATTCAATTGATTGGTTTTTCTAATTTTAGCCGAACAATCTAACTAATTAGTTTTCTTAAAGTCTGTTTGGTATAATGTATAAGGCGTGATACTATAAGCTTATATTATACGTTATGACAATTTTAATTGTTTGGTGTGACTAACGTATAATATAAGCTTATATAGCAGGATCCATTTATCCATCAAAATGATATATAACTTAATCAGAGCTAAGAGGGAAGGATTTGGCCTGATAAAGGGTTGATGTATTAATCAATGCAATTCTCAAGAATTAATATATTCAAATAAGAAATAAATTTTCAATATATCAATTTTTAAAATGTTAGAGTTTTTTTTTTTTACAAAAATTAATATTTTTTTTGAATACATTGATCAACAGATTTCTATAAAAATTAGTATCATTTAATAATATGGGTTAGTTTTTTCTGCAGATAAGTTATCTGCAATAAGTCCAATACGACATCGTTTTGGGATGGAAATCATGGTATTTTTATAATTTTAATTTATTTCAGGATTATAATAGTCTTTATATTTATAATTTTTAATATTTTAATACCAAAATATCGTCATTTTGGGAATAAATGCAGATAAATTATCTGCATTAACTGCAGAAATATTTTTCCCTTAATATATTTGTAAGAGTTATATAAATTCATTATTAAAAAGTATTTTTATCAAAAAAAAATATGTTAAACTGCTCATTAATTGATAACACGTGTGTTTTCAACTACATGACATTCGCAAAATAACTCCATTAAAGACTATTACAATTTAAAATGGTAATACATTAATGGTGACATGAGAGTTAACAATATTGTTGTAATAAATGGTGAGTTATAGAAATAATTTAGAGTAAAATATTTTTTTGGATCCTCAGTTAATATATTGGACACAATTTAATCTTTTATAAAAAAAAAACTGACTCGTGTTATCTTTGAAATTCAAAATAGAACTATATTAATCATTGAGGGACTAACGTGGGTCTTCAGTAACTAATATGGGTCTTCTTTGAATTTCAAATAAACTACAATTTTGACTAATTAAATCTATTCTAATTTTTAGAGGGACTAAAATAATTATATTTTTCTAAAGAATTAAAATAGGTCTCATAAATTTTGTTGAAGATCCAAAAATTACTCTACTCAGCAATTTAATTAGGAGAGAGAAATGTAGGATTAACCTATATAGTTTCGCAATTTAATTACTTTTGATATAAAAAAAAAAAACCTATATAGTTTGGCAAATGTTAGCTATGTATCATAGTTATGAATATTTTATAAATGATGATATTTCCAGTGATGGCTTATTTGAAAAACAACCTTGTAATGGTATATATTTTCTCCTTTTTGACCACTATAGCCTTTTTTTAATAATTAATTATCAAATTGACCATATTTATAAATTATTTCAAAAATTTAACATCTCCAGAAAACATAACACCAATCTGCCCCTATTTGACCGTTGACCATGAAGCCTACCCGAGTACACCCCTTTCTACCCGGGTATATTTTGAAATTTTTTACATACCCGAGTATATTTCTTGAATCTGAAAAAAGTTTGAATTATTTACTCGGGTAGGGAGGAGTGTACCTAGTAAATAATCATACCAATTTCTTGAATCTGAAAATAAATTGCTTTCAAAATAGCTAAATGCTGTTAATGTTCAGTGCATTGGCTGCACTAAATTTTATTTTGCTCCAAAATAATATTATGGAGTATGAATAGTTATGTAATTGTACATGTCTAATTTAATAATGTTTTATATTTCAGTCATTATCACGTATTATGATAATACTGTGTTACGCGTTATATTTTTAATGAAGTGGTGTAATCTTTATAGCAAGAATGACAACATTTACCGCTATTTTGAAAGCA
Organism: Gastrolobium villosum; assembly: GCA_032173675.1. Lineage (NCBI taxonomy): Eukaryota > Viridiplantae > Streptophyta > Magnoliopsida > Fabales > Fabaceae > Gastrolobium > Gastrolobium villosum. The sequence goes on along the minus strand of JAVKPL010012229.1, from coordinate 21,055 downwards.
ATTTAGCTTTCAACCAAAGCCATATCTGTCATAATATTTTTTTTTTAAAGCTAGAATGATTTCTTAGACGTGAAATACCAACTGTTAAAGTGATTTTTTTTTTAAATACTACAAGTGCATTGGATTTAGTACACCCATTTTTTAAATTTTGAAAAATGTATATTATTTCAGTTGAAGGTGTAAATGAGCTAGGCCGGCTTTTAGGGGTCTACTGCCTAACCTATGTTAGGTCGGACTTAACCTGTTACAAATAGTAAAATAGAATAGACCTAAACTTTAAAAAAATCTATTTAGAAAATAGATGATAGACTTTTTTATATTTACCTGGTCTATAAGTCTATACCATATTATTTATTTTAAATAAAATAAATAAAAATATTATTTTAATAAATCTAAATAATAAAATAACATTATTTTAATTATTCGGTTTGTAACATGCCTAGGCCAATTTTTTTTTTTTTAAATATAGATAAGATCAGATTTATAATTTTAAGCCACCATAATCTAACGGGGTAGACCATACCCACAATTTTTTACAGAAGATTAATCTATTTAAATCAAAACCTACCCTAACTTATTTATGGCTCTAATTTCTTTCCATTCCTTTTATAGTATTTCCCTTTTTGAGTCCTGAAAGTTTTTTACTTTGGGAAGTGATGTTTTTATATGGTTTATGGGAAAAATGTGTATAATTTTAAAGGATATAAAATTGTGTCATTTTAAGAGAGAGAAAGAGATAGATAAGGAGGAGAGAGAGTTGACAAAAAAATTAAAGGTATGGGTCTTATCTTTTTGTAAGAGTAAAATGATGTAAGTTGTGTAATTTAAAAGGATATACATTATCTACTATGTTATAAGAAAAACACTACTGAATTTTGCGGACACCGAAAAATAAGAGAGAGAAAGTGAGATGTGGAAAAAGAAACAAAACTCGTGGACCCACATCGTGATTGTTTGTGCAGGAAATTAATTTTTGTTGCTGTTAGAGGAAAGCAAATTGATTGCTTGAGAGGAGTCACTCTCAACAATCACTTTAGGAGTACCTAGCTGCCAAGCTAGATCGAGACCATGGAGAATAGCCCACAGCTCAGCATGAAGAGGAGAGCAAGAACCAAGGAAAGATTGAAAGCCACCAACCCAAGCACCATCCTTGTTTCTCAAGAGACCTCCACAAGCTGCTCTCTTAGAAGAAACGGCTCCATCAACATTTAATTTAAGCCAATTCACCTCTGGCCGAATCCAATGAGTGGGAGTCTTGATGCTAAAGGATCTGGAGGTTGGGCTGAGCACCTGTTTAGCATTAGAAAAAACCACCCAATTTCTTTGAATCTCACCAGTCACATTATCAGGCCTCTTGAAATCTTGTTCATGGCAATCTTTATTTCTCCACAGCCAAATATACCAACAAGATATAAAGAAATAATCTCTCCAATTAGGCTGTCTCACATCAGAAAATAATAAGCAATTATCAAGCCAGATGTGCAAAGTTTGTTCAGTAAAGAACAAAGGAGGCTGAGTAGTGAACAAAGAGCAATTCCAGAATTTAGAGGCACGGGGGCAATCTCTAAAGACATGGAGAATGGTTTCTACCTTATCAGGGCAGAGTTTGCACCTGTCAGAAGTATTTCCCCACTTGGAAACTAATTGGTTGGTCAGAATCCTTCCATGAGCAAGCTTCCAGATCAGAAATTTGTATTTTTCAGGGCCTTTCCATTTCCAAATAATCTCCCAGTGAAAGTTTGGAGATAAAGCATCAAATTTCATCAGGCTTGTATAAGCCTTTTTAACCAAAGAGATCGATGGGTTCAAATCCTTCCAAGCAAGCACATCACACCCAGCTGAAGTAGTGGGAGGGGGAATGGCTGCTATCAAATTAACCACATGTTGTTCAAAGAACTGATGAAGAAAGGTAAAGTTCCAATTGTTTGAGTTTTTGTCAATACAGTCAGCCACAGTATCAGCAATGAGCAGAGGATGGGGTTCCATGACTGCAACATTTAGCAGCTTAGGAATATCTCCAAGCCAATCATCTAGCCAAAAATTGGTGTTTTTACCATCACCAATGTTCCACTTCAAGTTGTCCAGAAGTACAGGCCAGATTTTAGAGAGATTCTTCCAAAGTCTTGAATCATAAGCCTTGATTAGGTGGCCCGGATAGAAGGTGGAATTGCATGGTAATTGCACCTGTCATATTTTTTTTCTATTCTAAAGTGTGATGTTTCTATTCGTAGGATGTACTAAGGTATTAGCACCACAAATTTATTCAGGATGATGATAGAAGAGGAGAAAAAAACCGCTGCATATTTTTCCCTCTCAGACAATTTATTGACACATTTGAATATTCCACAGGCATGTTATTCAATTTATTGACACATTTGAATATTTGGGATTAGTGATGAATTGCAATTATAGCATTGATTATAGATATAATAGTACAACCGTAACAGGAAAAACCCAAAATAGTGCCAGATCTCTAGGGTGTGTTTGATTGTGTTCTGGTTTTTTTGTTCTTAAAACTGTTCTGTAAAATAGTTTTTAAGAACTAATTTTCAGAACAAAAGAAGAAAAAAATCTGTTTGGTAAATTTATTTTAAAAAGAGTTTTAAAAATTAGAAAACAAGAAAATCTGCTTGATATTTTTGTTCTAAAAATATGTTTTCAAAACAAAAAAACAAAAAACTCGTTTGGTTAATAACTTTTTTCTTGTTAACTTTGTTTAAGATAATTCATGCTCATTACGCTTTCCACTATCTGCGGTGTAAGGTGCAACCCATTTATGATTTTAACCCGAAATTTCCCAGATGACATTGGAGAAGACGTCGAACACTAGTGAGATGCGATGGTTTGCGGTTGTGCCTCACTAGACCGAGATATCATAAACGATGAAATTGGATTCTTTTTGCAACGATGAAGATTCTACCAGCAAGTGCAATATATGAAAATTGGAAGCTTGAACTGTTGCAAGCTTATATTGTATTTGTTCTACCATTCTAAGAGTTTATAAATGAACCAAAAAGCAATGAAGAAAAATGTCATGCTCTTTTATAGGGAGTAAGATTATAATCCGTTGGCATCTGATTTCGCTTCTGATAGTTAATTAACATTAGAGACTCACATTTTGAGTAAATGGCAGTGACACGTGGTCAGTCCACGCATAATCATCTGAACAATTCTTCTGCCTCTTCAATTCCATGTTATCCTCCTGGTATTATAAATCAAATAAATCATATATAAATTAATTACTTTTTTTTGGTGAGGTGGTTATTGTATTTTCGGTTACTAATAATTAACCATGCAAAGCCATTATTACTGCCCTCTAAGATGAAGATATCTCAAAAGGACATGAATTCCATATCAGATAATTTGTCTCATATATCAAACATAAATAAGTAAAAGCAAATCATATGGTCAGTTAAGCTTAGAGTTATATCAATTATTTCATAAAAGAATATCAATGGCCAGTAGTAATTAATAATCATTTGGAAAAATGAAAGACAAGAATATTGTATAATATCAATACAGCAAGTGATATTCAATTAGACTTAAACAAATTTGTTGAGCAATTTAAAGCAACTAGAATCAAAATATTGTACCGGAAACCTTTTCCTCTTCACTTCAATTTAAACAAACTTAGTAAACCTCAGCAACAGACCTTAGTTTCATAAATTGAAACAAGACTTTATTATTTGCCTAGTATCCAAAAAACCAGACTGAATAAAAGATTTCAAAATTGAAGAAAGGGTGAAAGTTGAATGTTGCTATATACGTGGCCAGAAGTAGAACAAGAATAATAGAGAGGTACTAATCATCCTACTTAACAAAAAAAGGAAAACAAAAACAACAAACAAAAATAAAAATACATCAATGGTGCATAACAGCCCAATCCCTCAACACATCTGTTAGGGAAATGCCTTTAAATAGAACAATGTTCTTTACATATCTATAATGAACCTAAATAGTTGTTGGTGCTCCAAATCTTTTTATATAGCAAAAGTAGCATATAACTATATACACATTAACAAAGATGATCAGACCAAAGCTTAAGCAAAACATAAAATACAGCTAAGACAAAGAAAATTTGATCATAGTAAAGTTTAAACAAAACACAAACTAAGTCCCACCACAGCTGCGCCAAAATTAAAATCACAGTTGTAGCAAAGTATACTATGACCAAAAGCATCCAATCATGCATTCAAAGTTTCTCAATCAATTGTATCTAGCCATGCCTTTCTCCTATCAGTAGACATAGCAAGAAACATTTCCCTCCAAGTAGGCTCCACAAATTTTTTCAAAGCCTTAATGTAGATGTCATTTGCAACGTCTTCAACCTCTTCAAGGGCAGCCACACACTTTGTAATAGAATAATCTGTAGAATAGTTTGAAGAAGTGGCCCTATATTTCTCTGCTCTTGCAAAAGAAATTTCTGCTTTTGCTTTAGATGCTTCAGCCCATGCTTGAAGTGCATCTGCCATTTGAAATGTTTTAGACTCTTTGTAAGACTTACGTTCTCTTGCTTGAATTTTGCGTTTTCCCCGATGTGTGGTTTGCTCAATTGTTTGCAAGTCATCATCTCAGCTATCTAGATTAACATCTACATGAACACCATTATTAAGGTATTGATTTTCAAGCTCAAGTTCTTCATCTGTATTTGGTGGGTCTTGGGTAGATGAATGATGAAGTACTCCAGTTGCAGTACTTCTATTAAATAAGATTCCTAATAACTTGTAATGTTCACATCCTTTCTTTTGAAATTGAGCAGCCTCTGGATGCACCTAAAATAGTAAAATATTGACAAAAAATAAGTGAATCATATTATAGTCAAAAGACACTTAAAATGATGAAAATTAAAACTATAACCTTACAAACAAAATATTAAATATACCCGAATGTAAGACTGCCAAACTTCTTCACTAGCAGTGACAGTGTTGGTTTCAGCATCCCAACCAAATCCAGTGTGTTGCAAGAGTAAAGAGAACTCACGATGCTTAGTTCGTAGTCTATGGAACTTTTGCTTTATTTGCTTGACACTAAAGGACCGATTACTTACGGAATTCAGTTTATCTTTTATGGAATTCCATATTCTAGTGTGAAAAACACCGTTCTGCATATTTCCTTTGGTGACCTCATCAACCATAATATGAATGTAATCCTTAATTATTGAATCAGGCCAAACCTTTGCATCATTTTTTTCAACATTAGTTTCCATCTATCATATAAACAAGCATTGAAAGTAAGTAGCAAATCAAGTATATAGCCAAATAGACTCAGAAAAAAATTCACAATAACCTACAATTTTACATACTTTTTCCATCAAACAAGGCAAAACGTGAACCATAGAGCTACCATTTTTGCAAAAGCAATTTGGCGTACAAAAAGTGTTATATTCAACACCAGAACAAATTTGCAGGTAAAATGCCTTCACAATTATAAGCAATACAAGTGTCTTTATAGTAGGTTGCAACTTACAGGTAAAATGCCTTCACAGTAAAAAATTCTTGATCTTATCCATTAAAGGAAAAAAACTAAAAGCAAACCAATAAAAGACCCCCAACAACAGTTGCTGGTATTTTCTACTGCATATGGGTTGAAATGCATTTTTATTTTCCTTATTTTATTATCATTTTCATTTTTTGGGTACATGTTCTTCCTTATTTTATTTCTGAGAAAACAAACAACAAATCATTGATAGTAGAAATCATAACAAAAGGGTATAAAAAAATCCAAAAATGGAAATTATCACATCACAGTCACAGCACTCAAAACTCTAGGATTTCAAATTTTCTAACAAATAGAACACCCCAAAAAAAGAAAAAGAAAAATTGAAAAACTTGAGGAGTTAAGCTGATGGAAAACTTTCAAGTTTCATATCAACGTGAAAAGTGCAAAGTTTCTATATTTGAGAAAAATAAAAAAAATAAAGAAATAATGAAAACAGCTACCTTGGTCTTTTGGGTTGTTGGTAGCATCACTATGCAGACAGAAAAAGAAAATAAATTTGATGTGTTTGCAGCAAATGGCTGCTTCTTCACAATGAGTAGAAGAAGAAAAGAGACAACAAAACAGAGAGATATAAAAGAGAACGTGTTATTAAAAGAAGATGCAAAAAGTTTGATTTTTGCTGGACATAATTCGTTCAAAAACTAGAAAAAAAAATACCAACTTTACAAACATCTAATGAGAGAAGATCTTAGTAAAAGAAAAAAAAAACCTGATAATTGCTTCCAAAGATGAAGAGAAGATGAGTGAATCTTTCCCGCTCACAGGCCTCAGCTTCCCGCTCACTGACTAGAGAAGATCGTTAAACAGTTCTCCAACCCTTCCATTTCACATATACTAAAGAATAATGAAACATCAATATTTACACAATTGCCATTAATGAAAATAGCTATTCTCCGTGTTTTTTCCTTGTTTTCAGAATAGAAAACGGAAAAGGAGAATCAAAACACCATTTAGGTGTTTCGTAACTTTTGTTTTAAAAACTAAATGTCAGTTACTGTTTTCAAAATTATTTTTAGAAAACAACTTTGCCAAACAGTTTTTTTTTTGTTTTTTTGTTTTTAAAATTTAAAAACTGTTTTATAAAACTAAAACCAAGCAGACCCCTAATCTTCCCTTCCACTTTCCCCCAAAACAAAACACATAATAATCCACTAGGTTAATCTTTATTAACTCTGACATTAGTTGCAACTAATCTCACCGGAAAACATATCGTCGTCACCGGAAAAGTCTCTGTGCTTCGTCGGAGAAATATCAATCTCGATCAAATTATCTTCTTCGAATTGAAAACCCAAGGCCCTCTTCTTACAACCATCTAGAGCTATCTCAATTAACCCTTCTCTGTCTTCTTCATCCCACCTAAAGCACATGTCTTCCGGCGAGTCCCAATTCTCCATCGCCGGAAATCCACTCTCCGAAGAGCTATCCGAGTCAGATTCCGGGTAATAACGTGACAACGAAGGGTACCTCAAAATACCCATTTCTTGTTTCTCATGGGGATCTTGCTCTGCTTCTTCACCTTCATATATGACCTTCAATGGCGCTTTCAAGTTCCATTCCACGAAAGACTCCTCAAAGATTGAACTTGATTCGAAACCCATTTGGGGATTAAACTCTATTTCTGAATTGCTCGTGACCCACTTGTGAACTTGCTCCGGAGAATTGGTTTCCACCGGTTCAATAGGTTTCCCCTGTTTCTCTTCTCTGTTTTCTTCGTTGGGAATGGGTTCCGATTCGCGTGGGTTTTTCTTTTCTTCGTTTTCTGATCTCTGAATTGCACCAAGACGGAGTATGATGAAGAAGAAAATCCCAGTGAGAATAAGCACAGGTGAGAAAACTATTTTCCAAAATAGATGAGGCAAATATAAGAGAATCAAGGTGCAGAAGGTGACAATGCATGAAAACAGAGGATCGGAAGAAAAAACAGAGACAAAAGAAACTGTTTTTGTGAATAACAAGTTCATAATGAACTTAAATTTTTTACAGAAGTCTACTTTCCTCCACTGGCTTCAATTATTGTTATAATTGTTATTTTTCTTGCACAAGACAACTATGATTTCAAGAGAATTGACGACAAGAAAATCAAAGCCATGAACAGAGAAAGCAGAGTTTTGAATCTTTTGATTGATTGGACTGAAAAGGAACACTGTAGAAGAAGGCTTCAGAAACAGTGTTATAAGACTTTTTGGCGTGAGAAGAGGGCATGGAACAATAGAAGTGGAAGGGTGAAGGGGGTGTGGTCCTGTTCTACACAATGACCAAGACGATCTTTTATGCATACACGGAAAACTTACAAATCCAACCTAAAAAGTTGTTATGCTTTTACACTTCACAAATTCATAATTTTAATCAATCACTGTATTAAGCCCCTTGGTCCGTACTGATTTAGGTTATCATTCATGGAATCTATTCATTTTTTTACTTTTAATGGAGCAATCCAAGACATTGATTTCAGGTCCAAATGGCGATAAGCTGTTGATTATTTTGGGTTATTACTTCACAGAACGTGAAACTTCACCTAGAACCACATGAGATGCTGCCTCTACAGTACATTTTGGGTAAGTTAGTTAATAAGTGCTTACAATGAGAAAAAAAAATTGAAAAAAAAAAAAATTAAAACTTCACTGCAATCGATGCACTGAAATTTATTTATCCTAAAATACATAGAGGGATCCTAGAATTTTATTAATTTGTATATGATCTGAGCACTTGATAGTAAACTGATCTTGAAAGTTGAAGCATGTGAAAGGGAAAATAAAATTTTTTCCTTGCGGAAACACACATGCATACAATTCTTCATGCTTTAAGATAGCATGATGTTACCTTGTTTATGATCTGATCACCACGGAGATCACTATCAGGTTTGAAGGGTTCAAACTCTCTAACGTTGTCCACACCACTCACGTCAAGATGCAAGAACTCCTTCTTGAAAGCCACCAGATAACCATCACAGAGAGGCTTGCTATGCGCTCAATAGATAAAGATGGATGCTAGGTTTATGTGTTTAGAAGAGTGAAATCTTCAGCCTGAAAATTTCACAAGAGTGGTACAAGGAGTGAGTAGAATTGACTAAGTAAGGAAGAACTCCTCCAAGTGTGCGCATAATCATAAGATAAATGAATTGTTGATGCATCGGTTACATTAAAAAAATTTCCCTTCAAAATAATATTACTGAGTATGAATAGTTATGTAATTGTCCATATCTAATTTAATAATGTTTTATATTTCAGTTATTGTCACGTATTATGATAATACTGTGTTACGCTTATATTTTTAATGAAGTGGTGCAATCTTTATAGCAAGAATGTCAGCATTTACCGCTATTTTGAAAGTAATTTAGCTCTCAACCATAGTTCGTTTTTTGTTTTTGTTTTTGGTGTATTTGGGATTTTTTTTCAACTGGAAATGGTAGGAAATAAAATGAATGGGAACATGCTCCCCTTGCTAAATGTTATGATCTGCTTGTGAAATATGTTGAGAGGAAAATGACTTTTACTCCTTTTCTAAAAATAATTATTCCCCTTCCATAATATTCCTATTCAAAACATTTAAATCAGCGGGTTCAGAAAGAATCTGATTGGACTCATTGTTTACATTTGGGTAGAGAAACCAAAAAAAAATTGTTGCATTAGAAATTGAAGTTGAAATTTCCAAAGATGACGGAATCTTTTGGGTAGGGAAAATAGTAGTTTCGTGGTTACTACTTTGAAATATCGACTATTTTTGTAGTATCTCAGCACAGCAGAGTTTGCAATGCGAGAGAAATTATCACCGAGAAGTTTGCGCCATATCTTTCATGAGAACCTATCTGTAACTAATATTTACATATATTGTCTGCTCCCTTGTACAAACATCTCAATTGAGTTGTCATCTTTGTTAAAATGATGCCTTACTTTTCCATCCTTCACTTTCAGCAAAACTAGCTCTTTCTTTTCAAGTCTCTTTGGGCTCATCCTCAGTCTTTTCATGTGGGGATTCAATGTTTCTGTAGAAGTAGAGTAAGTGCTGGACATTATTGTTGAAATTGTGTTTCATTGAATGATCTAAAAAATATCTCAGCCTTTTAGATTGGCCCTATCCGTTGAAAATTCAAGTGTGATGGAGTTTTGTATTTTTTTAATAAATTAAATGAAAATTATTTAAGTGAGATAATTCATATAAGGGAAATATCGCTCTGTTGCTGCTGTCAAAGAATTTCTATAGCAACACATAAAAAAGCCAAGATACGCTGATGGATCTTTGTTTTTTTTTTTTTTTTTAATAACTGAATCCCATTTTCTCTGTGTCTGTTACGAAAAAAAAAATCTTCTCCAATGACCGCAGAAAAAATAGACCTTGTATAATTAATATCAACATACCCTTCATATAATTAATATTTTTAAGATTTTAAATAGTGATGTTAAGCATAAATTGTTATTTAACCCGTTAATAGTCTTGCAATCATGGACTCTACTGACGGCCCACTTAAAGAATATATTGTGTGATTTCATTAAGAATAGTTAAAGGGTTTTATAATAGTTATGTTGTAGGAGAAGTGATTGTGTTATGTTATAGAGATTCGTTTTGCGTGCAAAAGTTTTTTTTTTTTTTTTGCTGTGGGCCCCACAAAATGTTGTGTGTAGGAACTTTTGTGTGGTCATGTTAAATGATAGATGATAAACCCATAGTTAAATTTTACATAATTTATTTTATAAAAATATAAAGGGAAAACATTTTCTCATGTTGCATGAGAATTCGTTCTCATGTTGTAATTCTTCGATTTGCGTGTAAAATTTTTATTTATTTTTATTTTTTTAATAAATATAGGACCCACCACTAGTTGAGTCACAACATGAGAATTGAATTCTCATGCAACATGAGAATTGAATTCTCATGCAACATGAGAATTGAATTCTCATGCAACATGAGAAAATCAAATCACAAATATAAATGTTACGTAACTTTAATAATATGAAAGAAATTGGTTTCTTTTTTTTTAAAAGGAGAATGTATGAATATGAATTAAAAAGTTCTAAAATTTGCAATTTTTTTAACCCTAGTTATTGTACTATGCGTGTGTGTTTATATATATCCATGTGCGGGCGACAAATCGGCAATGTTACTAGCCTACTATAAATGGGCATGGTTGATTGCAAGCCAAAGGGTTTTGGTATTGGGTCATGTATTTCAACTTTTCATTGATGCTGAGCTGGTGATTAGTAACTTTCGCTGCTTCAACATAACACATTTGTACTTTGTAATGTCATGATTGTGTTTATGCTTATATATCGTGCAATTAGAAAGGCTAACGCTTTATACATATACATTAATTAAGTACACAAGTTAAATGCGGTATTAAAATTAGGGAATGCATTCGTTAAACATTTTAATTAAATTCAATAGGAAAAGTTTTATTGTTTTTGCAATCCTGTTTGACTTGATCGTATTAGTCAATTAATCGATGAATACTAAGTTCGTTGTGTGTTTGACATGTTACATGTAGCTCAAATTCCGATTATAAATGCTCAATAACATTCATCCAAAGATGTAAGAGCAAGCAATGCAACATTACTTCATGTTCATGAAATATCATGTCCCAATAGTAACTAAATGACAGCATACTACGTTCCACGTACAGCTCCCCAAGTGCACATTCAAGTTCAAAGTTCCAATATTCCCAACATTAACAGCACATGTCTCTTCAATAGCGACTTATTTCCCTCAACATTCCCTGCATTAACAGCCCCACTATTATATCCTGCAACTGGTACATGGTATTGAATCACGTTCATTTCTACGTACCCAACAGCTAAATTTCTCACTTTGCTTGGTTCGCAAACATTAAGCAACAGCCATGGTCTAGTCATCCTTGATCCTTCTTTCTGGCAACTGATGCGCACAAATAATACATGTATGCTGTAAGTACCAAAGTCGGTGTCAATATGAACATTATTAAGAGTATAGTTTCCCGAGGAACTACCAAATTTTTCTATTACTAACTTACTAACTATCTAATCACCATTGAATCAAAGAGAGAATGCTAAAAAAAATTTGAAAAAAAAGAAAATGTTGATCCAACGGTGATTAGATAGGTAGTGAGTTGGTAGTAGAAGATTTTGGTAGTAAGAATATCCCCCTCTAGTTTCATTGCCTTCCTTTTTTTGGACTTGGAAGTGGCCCACTTAGCAGGCCTTCGTCATATCATATGGATTGCCATGTGCAGTTGATGCCGGCCTAGAGGTAAAAAACTGGTGCTAAATTTCAATAGACATTCCACTGGCTTGGGTCTCTTCTTGTCCTTTACAAATCAGTACAAACACTGACACACATACTGAAAATAGTTTGGTATTTGTAACTGAATCAGTTGCATCAAAACTATATTTTACATAAGCATACTCTTGAATTGTTACATTAGCAGTGGTAAAACTGTTCCTATTACCTCCATCCCACATTCGCTAGTCGGGGGTTTAATGGGGAGTGATTTTTTTTATACTGTTGATTTGTTTTCACACATGGTAGGCTATTTGTTTTTACCAGACACATGTTGATCATAAGATGAAAGTTTGTTTTTTATGTTTTTCATTCACTATAATCAATAGACTTTGAGATTTCCATGGACCATGGTACGATCAGTGATATTAAGTTTTTAAATGTGTATCCTTTTGTATTCCCAAGCCTTGGAGTTAGTGGTGTTAATAAGTATGTTCACCATGATACTTCTTCATCTCAAAAGAGGCATCACCTGGGCTCAAAGATTCACCATGTCACTTTTTGCGTAATTATTTATTGGGAAATCATTGAGGGCAAAATCACATAGCGTTATTGTATGACACTAGATAGTGAGATATATTATGAGAACCTATCTTATCCTAGTATCAAGCAAGATTTAGGTTTAAGCAGTGTTTAGATAAGCTTTGGGGAAGAAATCGCTTTTATAATATATTGATCTAGTTTTATTATTATTATTATTATTAAATTGCATTTTGATGTTTTTTTTCATTAATGAAATAAACAAGAAAGGATGGTCCAGAAAGAAAAGGAAATGAATGGAACTAATGTATCTTTTTTCTTTGTTTGGAAGATTAATAAGAGAATAGAATGGAAGTTCATTATTCTTGAGATTTTCCATTCCATCCAAATTTAATACTATATTTGGATGGCGGATAATGAGAGGAAGAGAAAGGAAATTCCTTTGTTTTAGAGTTTTAAATTATATAAGAAGAGAACAATCCACAAGGGAACCTTTCACATGCATTGGGGCCCGTTACTTGTCAAAACCAAAGTTGGAACCTCCATTCTTTTTCAACAGGTTTTGCATTATTATTAGTATTGCAAACTTGCCCATGTCAAAACCACAGGTTAGGTCCCCACGGCCTGGCCGAATTCTGTATAACTGTTTTTTTTTTCCTTTTACTAGAGTAGCGCTTTATCTGGGCTAAGGTGGCTTAATTTACAAAGATATTAAGTATTGTGAATTAATGTAAAAAACTTTGGGATAAATCACACCAAAAGCTAGCTTAAGTGTTGAGAGTGCGCAAGGCCTTATAAACTCCACATTAGTTGTTCATCCAACAAATGTGTCACTATATATCTCAATACGCCCCCTCACACGAGAGCCCTTTGGGCTTGAAGCGTGGATTATGCACTTGCCCAATTTTTGGTTTACCTTTTGTGCTTTTATTTTTAATTCCACTTTAAAATGGGGGACGCTGAGGCTCTGATACCATGAAAAGAACCTTGGAAAAGCTAGCTCAAGGGTTGGGAATGTCCAAGGCCTTATAAACTCCACATTAGTTATTCATTCAACCAATATGCGACTATATATCTCAACAAGTTTAAACTTTAAAAAAGATAATTATTGGAATTGACTCTTAATTGGGACAGTATTCATGGAATTAGCCTAGCAGTAATATATGTAAAGATAATCTAGTCAAAGACTTACAAAAAATAAATAAAAAATGACTGACTTGGTTTAACTATACTACTTTAGATAAGGTGATTATTGTAATTTGACAGTATTCAAGGGATTAGCCTGTCTCTAACACATGTAACTAGTCAAAGAAAATTTTTAAAATTGTTGCTTTGGACCTAATTTGTCTCAGAAACTTGTCAAGGCTAATGTCACCCTACCCTGCATTATGCGTCATGCTAAGGCAATGTACTGACAAAATAAAAAAATAAAAAGAAAGAAAGAAAGAAATGTCATCTCTATCTTGATCAGCACCAATAAATTATTAAGATATTGTAATTGGGATTTGGGCTCTCTATGGTTTCTAATTGCAGTGCTATTGAAGACGTTTTTAGAACTGAATGTAGGATAGAACATAATATACATGGACCGAAAAACAATGGAAGAATTGTACAAAAAAAAAAAAAAAAAAAAAAAACAATGGAAGAAAACCACAGAAAAAAAAAAACAGCTAAATAATACTACAAAGTTAACCCTAGGGTTAACTTAAGCGTGTAGCAAGACTGAGGATGGATATACAACTGTTGAGGAAACTAACATTAACATACATACATTTTTCCTTTTTTCTTTACCCGTGTAAAACGAACCTTAACTTTTTCCCTTCTTTTCATATACATATGTAGATATATAAATACATATAAAAAACATCCGAAACAAGAACAGATATCCAAATACTTAAGAGTTGTGTCTCTGTCAACTTCGAAAGACCATATTTACAAACTTTAGCACTGAGTGAAGCCTTGATCCCCTTCATAACAATGATATCTATCTAGTTAAATTCAGATGGACCAGCAGGATCCATATAACAGTCAGGAGTATCTTGGACGCTGAGAGGCATATCCCCTTGAGTAAAGCCTGTTATCAGGTAAACCTCTATATGGAGGTCTTGGAGTTGGTGTCCCATACGTGGAAAGTGAATCTACGATGTAATGGCAACATATAATGATTGTATTAATTAAAAAATATGTGAAAAAATCAAAGGGAAGAAGAAGGGTGTAACTAGTAACTACCATATGTGGTTGTTGAGGAAGGAATATGTAAACCTCTGTTGTCACTATAAGGTCTACCATAAGCACCATACTCTAAAGACATTGTCCTTGCACTTGCAATTGGAGAGTGTTCATTCATGGCACTCCTGTGGGAATCAGGAAAAGTATCACCAAAAACCATATTGTTCCGTTCCACGTTTGACCTGTATGGGCCAGCCACTAGAGAGTTGCTGTAAGGTTTGATCTCACCGGAAGGCATGACACCATAAGTTCGATTGTAACCAGCATTATCTCTAGGAAAAGAACTTGATTCATTATTGAAATGAGGTCCACAAGGAGAGGGTGCTCTGGCAACATGTGGAATTCGACTGCTTGGATATACTCCGGAAAATGAATTCATACTTCCATGAAGTTCAGTCACATGACGATTTGCATTCACCTATGAGCATGCAAGCCACCTAGGCATCAGAGTTGTTGCCATAAGAGAAAAACAATATGGATAATATTGCAATTTAATAGAAATATCTACAATAGGCAGATCCGACTAACTTGACTAGGCATCCCATAGTTGGATTGAGGGAGAGGATAATAAGAGCCTCGTCCGTGACTACCACTGCCTGAGTCGAAGTGCATCATCGTCAAGATCATAAAAAAGTATTAACTAACAAAAATATACAGCAAGGTAGAAAAATAACTGCATATAGATAAAAACCTGTCAAACTTCCTTGGTTTTGCAAAGGAGATCCAGAAAAAGACTGAAAAGAACTCCCGCGGGATGATGTTGATGAGTTATTGTTAGATATAGATACAAGATCCTGCTTTATCTGATCCAAATATTTCTGGGACTCATCTCGGTTCAGCTCTACGAACATAACCTTGAAATACAAATAAATGTTTAGTAGAGTCATGATTCACAATCACAGCAACAAAACTTGTAGAATAGTAGGTTACTAAATACCTGATCAAAAAGCTCATCTGAGCGAGGCATATCCTTGCATTTAGGGAGAACATAATTAGCTGCCACAGCCATAAAAAGAATAAATAGGTCATTTAAGTTAAGAGAAATTATGAACTTAAAACCCACATATGATAAGCAAAGACAAACAATAAAAAGTTAAAAATACCTATCATGTTATTTAAAGCATCAAGTGGCACTTCTTTCCCCATTTCTTTAAATCTTTTTTCAGACCGTCTCTTGAGCTCTTCTGGCTTCGGGAATACTACAACAGCAATCTGGAATGGACCAAAAGTTATATTAACATCCATAGAAAATTTATCTTCCAAGCCCAACAATCAAATAGATAACTAGCTACCTTCTGATAGTCAGCAAATGGCTTCAGCTTACGTTTACGTGCACTTTTGTACACATTGGTCTGGTCAATTATATAATTGCGAGGAATATTAGCTGCTCTGGATAGCACTGTATTGAAGATTCCAGTTGCCCTATCCATCAAACGATCAAATCTTTCACCATAGTTGTTTTTCCGCAACAGTCCAGGTACCTGCACAACATTGAGTTAAGCAAATATTACAGATAGAAAAATAATAACCACAAAATGGCCAGCAAATCACCAACCTTCATCTGATCAAGAATTGAGTTTGTCCCAAGCAAAACATAACGCTTCTCTGGGTGATCTTTCACCCATTTTTCTGCCCACGTAGTCTTGCCTGATGCAGGTAGCCCCACCATCATTATCACTTCACAATCCCTTGGATCAGAAAAAGTAGGTCCCATAACCATGTTTCTATCGTCAATGGCTGAGGCCCAAGGTTTGAACCCTTCTATAGGGACGAGTCCATCTTCAGCACTGAACTGCATCTGGACCACAACATTCTTTAACAGCACATGTGGAAAAAGTGCTGATTCCCATTGCAAACCCCGTAAAGGAGAATCTGACACTCCAAGACATAAAGGAGCAGCATCAAATTGCATTGCAGTACCCAACCATTTACCATTCTTGGAGAAACCAATAGAAGCCAATGGTTTGTTTTCAAGGTCAACACAACAAACTATTGTATCGCCAACACCAAACATGTCACCAAAATTTGAAAATTTTCCTGCATTTGAAAACTTGCCAGTGCCACCATATCCAAAGCTGTGTTTGGACTCTCCAAGGCTTCCAACCATATCATCCCCTCTAGAAATACCAAGACGACAAACATGCTGCAGCTCAGGGGTAGTGTCCTCCATATCAACTGGCTGTTCAGAAACAACTTTGCAACCAAAACAATACCTACCACTAGTTATTCCCACAGTAGCTCTGGCACCAGACCAACAATAAGCAAACCCTTGGTCATGAAGGCCATATCCAACAAGTCCATTGCCTTCAATATTGAAATCTAGCAGCAATAAATCAAGCATTAACACATATATCACAAGCCAATGGTAGATACACAAAGGGGATAGAAAAAGAAAACAATAAAATATTTGACTGTTTTACATATAATTAACTAGTCAAGCATATAATATATGAAGCTACTTTCTAAAAAGGGTCAGATAGATCAATAACTAGCTATTTCTAGAACTATTTTACATCTTTAGCATGCTGGACTTTGAAAAAAATTCATTTTTATATTTTAGTTTTATGGATAAGGTAAACAAAAGTGGATGAACAAGAAGGTAATGATGAAAAATTGAATACCCAAATCAGAGTCGGCAGGATTGAGAAGAACCCTCGTAGCAGAAACGGATGCATCACATTCAGAATCAGATTCCTTCACCTTCTTCCGCACTACCTCGTGTTCTGGGAGTTGCCGTTTTGTGGAAGCCATTGTCGGTTCGCAAGTTTACAGAAAAAAACTGCAGTAACATGTGCCAAAACAAAATCTCACCTGAGCCAGATGCGTTTTATAATCATTCGTTAAGACAGGACAAGCTACTTTTGGGCTTCTTCGATCCAAAGCCCACATGTTCTTTGGGTTCTGCATTCTCGCACCTTTTTTTTTATAGGAAAACTTCAAAATGATAAGTTTTCTTAAAATCACTTAACCCTTTCCAAGAATTTTAATTATTTATCCTCGTACTTAAATTTTTTTTATCACTTACTCCTAATTCGATTTTCCATCCAAAATTTTGTTAACAGAGTTAAATTTTTGTGAAAATATCAAAATTACACTAAATAGAAAAAAGAAAAACATAATTTCCTTACACATGCAAAATTTTAGATGAAATCACAAAATGTTTTCTTTTCTTTAAGATAGCTTTGTTAGAATTAATAATTATTAAAATTGTTTCTTGCAAATCTCATTGCCATTAAACACCCACTCACAATTGTTGGTGCCGTTATTCAAATAAAATGATTAAAGAGGCATCATCTTAACAGGTTTAGATATTTCCTTTTCTGTTATAAGCTTTTTTGCTATTATATGACCAACAAATCTGACTTTATAAATTTATTTAGAGACACACTTTATTTTGCTTGCACAGTAACTGAAAAGCTTTACGCTTTGTGCTTTATATATGCCTTATTTTTTCCTTAATCATATGATATTACCAAGCAAACATGTCGAAGGTGCTATTTCATTGTTTTCTGTGTCGTTGAGAGTAGAGGAAAGATTCAATCTTTGATTACATTCATGTCTTTGCTTACGTAAGTTTGTCTAAAATTACGTTTACGAGGAAATTATATTTTTCTTTTTTCTATTAAGGGTAATTTTGATATTTTTTTAAAAATTTTAACTCTGCCAATAAAATTTTAGATGGAAAATCAAATTAGGAGTAAGTGATAAAAAAAGTTTAAGTAAGGAGATAAATGATTAATAATTTTGAGGAGGGTATTAAGTGATTTTGAGAAAACATATAGAAGTTTTTCCTTTTTTTTATGGGTAATATATTTGTTATGCAGCAGGAAAACATTTTGTTTCATTTTGTTTTCCTTCACATACAACAATTGACGTGTGCCCGTTAATTTTTGTTTCTCTCTCTTGATTGTGTTTGTGCAGGAAAAAAAAATATTACCCTTTTTTATTTATTAATATCACCACAAACGAACACGGAAGAAAATACCAATAGTTTAAACTTTGTGTTAATCTTCAAAGATCTCCACCAAAGGAAAATGAATCCATCGTAACAAGATATGAACTGAAAAAGGTAAACATAATATTTCTTTTTGATATGGTTAATATTTTGTATTTAGATAAGAATCTTTATTTGCGGGATTAACAGAAAGTTAACTATGGTCATCCTATTTATATTTTCTTATGAAACAAGTGACATATAATAAATTGTGGTGGAGTGAATATAATATAGACAAGTTCGACATAAATTATATTGGATGAATCAGGATAAATTACTATGTTATTTTATTTTATTTTTTTCCGTTTTCTCGATTTATGTGTTGATTTTCAACAATTAAAAGACAAATTTTTATTTTTATTTGCATTGGGATAACGAATTATCTGTTACGAGTGCTATAAGATACGAAGGGTAGAAAAGTAAAATATTTTTCTCATCTTATCAAGATAGCACAAAGCATGTACATTATTATTAACTCTGTACATACACGAATTTATCATAGTTTTTTCCCTTCAAACAAAAATCCTCCTAATCTATATTTTTTTCTTTGCCGATTTATAGTTGTACAAAAAGATTAAAAACAATCAAAATGAACTATTAAGTCTTATTAGAACTGGGATAATGAATTTTCTATTAAGAGGAATTACTGCAAAGTTATTAACATTTTGCGAATCTTCCAAAAACCACCACTAAAGCAAAATAAATATAGTTCATAAGGTGGAACTGATAGACTAAGGTGGAACATCAAAGACTCTAGTGAGATTTCGGTTAAACATTTATATAGTGCCTTAACTAATTAGGATGATGAAGACCGTATTTATAATGAGATCTGGCCGGTCATTTGGAAGTTAAAAATCCCTAACCGGATTAGTGTTTTTCTTTGGAAATTAGCTCATCAACATCGGCCAATTAAAAGCATGCTGGCCAGATTTAATATGTCAGATCCAATCTGTCCTCTTTGTCATATTGAGGAAGAAACCATTATTCATATGGTTAGAGATTGTAACAAAATGAAGAGTTTGTGGTTGGATTTAATTAACCCAAATATGTATATGGTGTTTTTTAGTGCAGATTTACGAAACTGGATGAAGATGAATATGAATAATGCAGATTTGAAGTGGTTTAATACCCACTGGCCGATAGTGTTTGCAGTTACTGTTTATTGTGCTTGGAGTTGGAGAAATGAGGTGGTTCATGGAGTTGAGGACAACTGGACGGCTTACAGAATACATGTGATAGAACAGAAAGTTAATGAAATATCCAATGCTTGGATGCAAAGCCATGTTGGTCAGGTTAGTAGGAACCTGGTATATATTCCTGTTATCCTCTAGAAGTTGGTTGGGTTAAAATCAATACATATGGGGTAGCCAAAATTTCTGGAGGAGATGCTGCCTGTGGGGGACTGATTAGGGATGAATCTGGAAGATGGCTCCAAGGATTTGCATATCACATGGGCACTTTAATGAGAATATATGAGAATTAATGAGAATCTGGTAAACTTTTTTCTTCATAAGTATATCCTTCCCCAACCTAATCACCGTTAATTTTCGTCAATCTAGCGATTATGATTTACTGGATTTAATGAGAATTAATAATTAATTAATAAATGTGATCCAATAAATAAGGAGAGTATCAATTTTTACCAAAATTGTATCCACAATCTTGTTATTTACATTATGGCTTCACAGGCGCTGATAAATAGTCGTTGGATTTTGAGTATCGCAGTTATGATTTGTTGAATTTAATAAGAATTGATAATTAATTAATAAATGTGATCCATAATTAAGTATAGTATGAATCGTTACGAAAATGTTATCCACAGTATTATTTCCATTATGGCTTCAAATAGTCCTTCGGTATCGCAGACCGCAGCAGAAAGGAATTTTTTTCCTTTCATTCCTTTCTTTCTCTGAGGATTCTTGAGGGGGTAAGTTTGCACTTACCAAAATGGCATTGGTGCTTGGGAATAATGGTTACAGTGGGACACCGGGAAGGAAAATGGTCGTGGTTTCCAACAATGGGGAAGCTTCTCCTCCATTGACTCCGCTGAAGAGAATGTTCAGTGGCAAAATCACTCTGAACTCTGAAAGCTCTTCCCTCGAAACCCTTCCTCAAGAAATTCTGGTAATTATGGAAATCCGAAGATTTTTTTTTTTTTTTTGTCTTTCTTTTACTTTGTGAATTTCAAGCTTACATTGTGATTGTTAATGAGTTTTCATTTCTGATTGTGAATGGACAGATAAAGGTGTTGTGTGGTGTGGACCATGAAGATTTGAAGCAGCTTTTTCATGTCTCCAAAACGATTAGAGAAGCAGTACGTATACCATGCAAGCGCATTGTTGAGTTTGGTTAACTATTAATCAAACTCCTATTGTTTCAATTGATTAATCTAATTATTAATTTTTGGGTTTTGCCTTTTGCAGATTCTGATTGCGAAGCAGCATTTTGAGTATACTACGCCTTACTTCCCTGTATCTCAAAAAAAAAAAAGTATACTACGCCAAAAAAGAAAACTTTTTTTGCTTTTCCTATTTACTTGAAGCTCCAAATGCACCATTGAGGAAATACAACAAGTCAGAGAATACTTAGGAGTTGCACGGGTAAATA